>PTXO01000096.1:0-34309 GCA_003020785.1 Hanseniaspora gamundiae
TGCTGTTGTTGTTGTTGCTGTTGTTGTTGTTGGTATATTTGTTGTTGCTGTTGTTGCTGTTGTTGTTGCTGTTGTAGTATTTGCTGTTGTTGCTGTTGCTGTTGTTGCTGTTGCTGTTGCTGTTGTAGTTGCTCTTGCTGTTGTTGACTTACTTGTTGTTGAAACTGTTGTTGCTGCTGATGCCTGACCCAATCCTGTAACAGTTTTTGTTGGCTTGCGCTCACGTTAGGATTCACATTAAGATTACTACTCATTTCTAAAAATTCGCTTTAACACTTTCTGGTATATTTTAACTTTGTTATCGAAATTGCTGACAAAACTATTGCAAAAACCAAATCTGCTTTATGGTTCTAATCTCTATTTCTGGACTTTTACTTTTCTCCACAACAAGATGATATATAACTGTCGACTGTTATAAATGTAAAGTATATAACAATTTACTCGATATATTATTTCAGTTCCCAACTCTCTTTTTTTTTTTTTTTTTTTTTTTCCGATTGTTATTTGTGAGTTTTCGTTATTTAAATAAACAGTGCGTTTTCTTTTTCTTTTTTTTTTTTTTTTCGTTTTTTAGGTTTGCTTTGGGCTTCCCAGATAACGCACATGAATGGAGTGCCAAATTTTCAATTCGTAAAACATTTCATTTAACAAAGATAAAAAAAAAAAACTTTACAGGAAAATCATTTTTCAAACGGTAATATGACAGAAAGAAACTTTAAAATGATATCTACTGTCTTTCACTATTGAACTACATCATCATGCAAGAGATAAATAAACAATGTTATTTAGTGTATAAGGTTAAAGTCTATATGTGTATGTATACAGGGAATTACACATTGTAACCAAATGTGCAGTATCTGCTGAAAAGAAAAAAAAGATTTGCGTTTCATTTTAATCTTCAAATTCGTCATCATCAAATTCGTCGTCGTCCGATGCATCCTCAAGACCACCGTCTCTGCTCAAATAGTCAGTTTCTTGTTGGGCGTTGTTAGAAACTTTGTCGTCTTGGCTAATATTGTTTTCTGTTAGTGCCGAGTTCAATTTTCTGAACAAATGATTATCGTTGCTGTTAATTGCCGGGTCAAGTGTAATATGACTTCCATCTGCTAATGAGCTTGACGGTAGCATCATAGGTTTCGGCATTTTGCTTGGTGTGTCCGGCTGAAACAAATGCATCGAGCTATCGTGCTCATCAAAGTCCAGAGAATCAAGTCTTGGAGAAGACAAAGGAGACCCCAAGTTTAAATATATCTGCTGTCCCAGGTTGGAAGAGTGTTGTCCACAGACATTGTTAGGGTTCAAATGTGTTGTAGAGTTACTGGATTTTCCATTCAAAAGAGTGTCTCCAACAACCGGAGAACTCGTGTATTGGCTAGCCATAATTGGGGAATGCTCCGGAGTGCTTAGTGAATCATTGTAGGTGCCATCAACAGCCTCCTCATTTGAACCACGGGTTTGCTCTCTGCTTAAAAAGTTGAAGAATCCACTTTCATTCGATTTCGTCCGATGGTGTGTCTGTGATAGTTTCCGTGAATTGGTGATGTTTTTGGAAAGTTCAGTATTTGTAGATGGTGTCACTGGTTTTGCAAACGAGGAGCGCTTTCCTTTACTGCCCATGTCAGAGCCAGGCGAGCGACGACCAACACTAGCATTGTCACCATCATCATCACTACTACAGTCACTTAGATCACTAATATCAGGCAACGGTTCTCTCCAAAAGTTCACATCTGAAAACTTCTCCTCCTTGTTTCTGAATAGAGACATCTTGTTACCATATGATTGGTTTGCCTTTCTCTGACGCGAAGAGCTCTGTGTATGACTAATCCTACTGCTCATACTATTTAGCTCCTCGTCGTTGGTATTCGGACTGCCCGGTGCCTCGTAGCCTGCTCCGACAGAGCTGGACCGGGATCTGTATCCACTGGCATCATCAAAGATACTGTACCCTGGAACGAGTTTCCCCTGCACGATTTCTACATCTGCTTTCTTTTGGATCTTGTCGAAATTATTGAACGTGTCATTGTATGTGTAAGGATCCGTATCCTCGTTGTCAAAATCACTCTCATCTTCATTAATTGCCACCGGTGGGAAAAAATGGTCAACTAATTCGTTAATGTACAAGTATGAGTACTTGTAGCCAGATAGCTCCAACAACTCCATATGGACCTCACCTTCAGGGTTGATGGTGAAAATTCTTGATTTTGGAATTCCTACGCTTCTATACGAGATACAATCCGTGATTCTATTACCGAAACCTGCAATGAATGGAGTTGGTATATCTTCATCCACACCAAACAAGTTCACACTGTTCTTGTTCAATGTTGACTTTGTTGGCGTTCCTATTTGCAAATCCTCGTTTCCCAACGACAAATCCTTCAGATATAGCTTTCTTATATCATTTAGACAAGCCATTTTGAAAACTTCTGGCTTTTTTAAAATAACTTCTCTTTTCAACGCAGTGAATGTACGATCCGGCGATAATATCACAGGTCCATCGGGAATCTTGTAACCGCCATCTTGATCGATACTTTTCAAATACGCTCTTGTGGAATCCGACAATCCGGCAGACCGCGCTGTCAAATACATAATATTGTATCCGTTGTTGTAGATATCATTGAACAATTTGGCTACGCCCGGATGGGTCCAGTCCTTACCAATCATGTTCATCACATGGCCCATGGCGTCACTTTTGGTAATTGTCCCATCAATGTCACTGATGACAATAGGAGTATCCCATTTCCACAAATAAACCTTGGCAACTAGAAAAGATTTCCCATTCGCAATAGAGTATTTGATATCATTGACACCCATTTTCAAGTTCAAACATTGCAACTGTTCAGAGGCCAATCTAATTGTTTTGATGTATTTTTTTTCGTTTGGAGGCGGTGTGCTTTGGATCTTGTCTCCGGAGTTGAAGTTGGAAGCCAAGGAGTCGTATGTGGTTGAAGTACTTGTAGTCAGAGTACCTGTTGCCGTTTCTTTGTTCAACGATAGCTCTGAAGACGTGGGGGCGGAAAGATCAAAATCAGAGCGGTTGTCATCGTTAGAGGAAAGCGGTGATAGACATTCACAGTCGGCGGGACTGGAAGGAATGGACTGGTTGATGATTCTGATGTTCCCATTGGAGTCCCTCTCAATCATTTTATTAACAGTGCACTCATCAAATTCCTCTTGCAAAATCTGTTTTATCAACGCATTCGAGTCATCTACTCTTTCTTGATTGTACTTGTAACCTTCGATGTCCAGCAACAAATCACCTGTGTTGTGGTCTATTTTTGTAGGAATTTTGATTTTGTCAAGCCTCTCTTTAATGGGTGTGAACGTTGGAGAAGAAAGTGACACAGGTGACGAGGGTTCTTGTAAACGTGCTGGGTCGTTTGGGGTTGAGCCGTCAGATGCCAGTTGTAAAGAAGCTGGGTCGTTGATATCTAGAAAATCAGGCTCACCCAAAGAGCTCGTGGAGCCCTTGAGATCTTGTTGTTTGGAGTTTGCAGCAGCACTTCCAGGAGTTGAAGGTATTTTTTGTGGGGACGTCGAGGGGGAGCTCGAAGCGCTTGCCACCGGCGAAGCTGTCAAGTCGTCCGGGATATCTTCCATTTCTGTTTCGAAAACAAAATAAGCTTCCCCGTGCTCGCTTAGCTTCATTGGAATAGTGGTAGGCTGGTCGTTGACAGAGACTTCCACTCTCTTTTGGGATGGTTTGAATATTTGGAACTTACCAAAGCGCACGTGAAACGGTGAACATGACATGTCTCCATCGGCATGCTGTACAACAATCACATCCACAGCCCCTGATAGTGTCGAGGGGTTGATTGAAGACCATGACTTAGTCACGGATCCCAATGCTCTTCCAAAGTATTGCATTTTTTTTTCCTCCTTATTTTATAAATGTGTATGCTAGTTTGAGTGTGTCACTATGTGTGCAACGTTTGCTGAGTTGTCTTTGCTGGTCCAATGAAAGCAAATGGCTTGTTTTGGGTTTTCTGTTACGTTTTCTCAAGTGGTGGTTCAACTACAATTGTGAAGATACTCGGACCACTTCGTTAAACACTCGTTCATTTCTTAAACGGGGGGAGGGGCAGATGTCTCTTTTGTAATCATCTTTTTTTAAATTTTTCACATGGTTTTCCTCATTTTTGGCCCACGTGAATTATGTTTTGAAGAAGCCGAAAAAAAAAAAAGAAAAAAGCAAGAATGTAGTCCGTAAATGCGTTGTCGTTTATATACATGTTATTCGTAAAGTTTCAACATACTGTTGTTTCTATGTAAAGAATATATCATTGATGAATGCCGAGTGAGAAAGTCGAGAGAGGTGGCTGGCTCTGCGCACTCCAGTCATTCAGCTAGTCTATTTGGTGAGCCTTGACTACTGTTCATAGCTTTTAGTACCGATTGGTACAAGTACAACATAATACTACTCTGGATACTCGTCCATATGAACCTTGGTCCCACACCACTGAACAAACTGACCAGTCCTTCTTGCTGAATGCAAGTCCGCAGGCTTTGCAATATACTGTTGTTCTGCGGCTTTTGGTTATTCGTTTGTATTCTGGTTTTTATTACATCGAGCGGGGTGGTGATGACCCCAGCCAACCCACCGGCAGAGGCACCTGTGATCAACTCTGGAACCAGACCCAACTCTTCATCTTCTCCAACAAATATACTATGCGACCCGTCTTTGGTCATTTTGGAGCTATTCTCTTGAAGATTTATGGCGTACTGCCTGAACTTTTCATAAAATGCAAATTGCAGAGCACTGAATGGAAGGTCTCTAAACAAGGTGGCCTTGTATCCATGGAAAAAAGTGGATATTCCTTCATACTGGTGGATTTTGTAAATTGCGTTTCGCAAACTCTTGTAGCCGTATAGATCGGTATTCAGCTTACCTTGTAGTTGAAGCCTTGTTTTCAAAACCTCACTGGGAACATAGATCACAGAGCTAAGGAGGTCTCCTGAGAAACCGGCCAATAAATACACTTGAGTTTCGTTATACTGTCTTTTGTCTATCAATTCTGTCTTGATGTACTCGTAAGTTCCAAAAAAAACGGCCGTGCTGGGAAGCGAACCTAGCATCGCAGCAGTGTACCCAGCGTAGAGACCCTTTCTTATACCTTCTTTTTGGAAAATTGACTTGAATGATACACTAGACGTACCAGAGGCTCCTGTCGACACGGTTGTCTGTTGCCTAGTCTTCACGGTATACAGGGAATGCATTGCACTGTCGGCGACAATACCTCCGATTCCACCGGCTATCACGTTGTGCCACAATGATATTGGATTCTTTGAGTTATCGTTGGGTAAATCATCTTTTGAGCGTGAAAAGGATGTGTTTGAATTTACAAATTGGGTTTGCTCTTTGGACTGTTCACGCAAAGAAACGGGGGGTGAAAGATCGAGACTGCTTGTCATACTTTGTACTATAGCACTTGTGGAATGTGTGCGGATAAATATGCAGTAGATGAAAAAGAAAAGAGCGATTGCAAATGGACAATTGTTTAGTGGATTTAACGTTTAAATAGCAGTCCGAGACTATGAGTTGCACAGAACGTTGCAATTGGTGTCTATAGATAACTTAAAACTGTTAACTGAGCTATTAATATCAAATGTGTGTGCCTCGCTTGCCTAATGGCTGTAAACGTGCTCGAGTTTGTGTTTTAGGGAGGCTCTTTTTTGAAGGCTATCCTTAGTAACTGTGAAACGTTTTTTTTTTTTATGTTCTTCTGTGTGTTGTTGCTGTCTCAATCTGAGATCCCATATCGTAAAAAAAAAAAAAAAGAACATTAAGCCGGGCTCACGTGATACACAGAGTTGGACAAATATTTTTAATCTGCAACATCATTAAAAGCGTTCATCACATTTGAGAAACCAAGATTCCGCAATAGATCAAACGTCCAAAGGGTTCTAATGTTTGCAAAGAGCGCTGGAAGTAGGTTAGTCACTGCTGTGCTACGCAACAACGCTCAGCTGCCAAGAAAGTATAACGTCCTGGCCATAGAAACATCATGCGATGATACTTGCGTTTCTGTTGTCAACAGTAAAGGTAATATACTAGTAGATTTAAAAAAGACTTTGAGTTCTGTCACGGAAGACGGAGGGATCATTCCAACAAAAGCACACATCCATCATCAAGTTGAAATAGGCGATATGGTTTCAAAAGCCTTGGCTGAAACTCAGCTCTCTTTGACCAACGACATCAAGCTAATTTGCTGTACCCGGGGACCAGGTATGCCGGGGTCTCTAAGTGTTGGGTACGATTTTGCCAAGGGTCTTAGTGTTGCGAGTGGCCGTCCTTTGGTCGGTGTTCACCACATGCTGGGTCACTTGCTGATGCCGACGATGTTTGACTCGTCCATCACTTTCCCCAACTATTCTCTGTTGTGTAGTGGTGGGTATACCGTTTTGGTTTACTCGGAAAACTTATATACGCACCGGATCGTTCTTGAAACGCTGGACATGGCTATCGGAGACTCTTTAGATAAATGTGGGAGAGAGCTCGGGTTGAGAAGCAATATGATAGGTAAAGAGATGGAGAGGTACATAAACGAAAATATACACACTATCAGTGACCTCAGTGAAATCACCAACAAATACAAAATTGCAGAACCTCTAAAATACAATTTGAGGCAGGACCCAGCATTTTTCAGTTTCAGTTTTTCAGGATACTTGTCCAACGTGAAAAAAATAATAGAAGAAAACAATGCGGCAGGTGTGCCCTTGGACATTCCTGCTCTAACATACTCGATTCAAGAAGGCCATTTTCAACATTTGATTAATAAAATAAAAGACGCCAAGAAGTATAACAAACTGCCAAAAACAGGGGTCCCTTTGATTTTATCTGGTGGAGTAGGATCGAATTTGAGGCTAAGAGAGAAATTGGACAAAGAATTGTCTCCAGTCTTCTCATCGTTCCATTTCCCACCAGTGAATATGTGCACTGATAACGCTGTGATGATTGGCTGGGCAGGGGTAAAGATGTACGACGCGTTGAAACTAACCACTCGATACAACACCAGTCCTCTTAGAAAATGGCCCTTGGATGAATTGCTAACTGTTGATGGTTGGATACAGAACTGAACAAAATATAAAAAAAAACAGAAAACCAGCTTCACACTGTTTCTGCAGTACAGAAAAAAAAAAACTACGTTTTGCTATTGGTACACTTGTACATACTCACTCCCTATCCAAAAACCTTTCTGTAATGCTGAACTCCTTCACCAACTCTTTATATGTAGGAATATCTAGTTGGAAGATCAAATGACTCAAAGATCTTTCATTTCTTTGTTGCAACTCTTGCTCCTTTTCCAGCTGGGACTTCGGTAGAGGTGGAACCAATCTCACCTGCGGATAACCATCGCTGTCCTCATCCATTATGAGTTTACCATCCTTGATTAAGAAACTTGTGTAAAACAAGTTTTCAACACTATTACTAAAACTGTTGGGATCCAAAATGAACTCAAACAAGTTTATGCTCTCGTAACCTCTCTTTTTCTTCAATATTTTGAAACACAACTTGACGTATTCCTCAGTCGTCATCCCTGTGGCAGCGTTCATGTCCTCGTTGGTCACGCTTTTAGCAGTGACTGCTGCTCCCACAGGATCCAGCGCAAGCCTAACCCTATTGGCTGTACGCTGTTTCTTTTCTACCTGCAACGGGCCTAACAAATGATTGGGTAAAGTCGGCTTTCGTGATATCTGTCTGTACAAAGCTCCCAGCTTCAGCCAGTTGAATTGATCAAATTCGTTGAAATCTTTGAATTTGGAAAGCTTGTTTCTTTCCTTTAATCTAGTGGTCATGTTACGCTTGTCGATTTCCAGCTGTGTCAAGGCTTCTTCCCCGTTGTCGTCAGCTTCGTCATTTTCCGACTCTTCGGCACTAGACTCAGCGATATCTTGATCTAGTCCTGTTTCTTCAAAATACTCCTGTAGCATCCACTTTTTCATGCTGTTTATGACATCTTGGCCGCTGATATTCTGTTTACTTTCATCTAGCTTCAAATTTTTGACACTCGTCTGAGTAAGCTCTGAAATATTAAGCAAAGCCCGGGAGTCATATGCCAATATGGTGTTGTTGCTTTTTTCAGGGTCGCCCATCAACACGGCTGCTCTGTTAAACAAGTTGTCCACGTCCTCCAACTTTTTGATTGCTACTGAAATATTCGCGTCTCTGTCCAATTGTACTCTCTGCTGTGCCATATCACTGTCCATCGTTCTATATCCTTGTAGAATTTGAAACTCAAGTTTGTTCTTCTCAGTGCTGATCTCATGTTTGTTACCGAATACACTGTGTTTAGCCTTTTTGACTTTCTTGCTGTTTCTGCTAGACGACTCACTGCTCTTGCCGAAGCTTCTGTCCATTTTGGGGGTGGTGTGTCAAGTGGTTTTTGGGATTGGATGTTTGTCCTTCGCAACTTCAACTCGACTAGAATCTTGAAACGCTTGTAACTTTGAAAATGATGAAAAGACGCGTGCTATTCTTGGAAGAAAATGAAAATGGGCATGCGCGAAAAACGACATTTGTCTTTCTTGGTGTTGAGAACAATTCAGAATGCCGTCAAGGGGAGCAGAAGAGGAACACCTACACAAAACAAACAAACACGACGTACAATGTCTATAAAAGCTTTGGATCAGACTGTGGTGAACAAAATTGCTGCTGGAGAAATCATTATTTCACCAACCAACGCATTGAAAGAGCTTATCGAGAATTCCATCGACGCGGGTGCCACCAAGATAGACGTGACTGTTCAGAGCAACGGGTTCAAGCTATTGCAAATCAGTGACAACGGATCTGGGATTTCGAAGAAGGACTTTCCCATATTATGTCATAGATTCACCACAAGTAAAATAACAACTTTTGAAGATCTATCAACCATCCAGTCTTTTGGATTCCGTGGAGAGGCCTTGTCCAGTATATCGCATATTTCACACCTATCACTAATAACCAAAAGAGAAGGCGATGAACAGGAGCAGGTGGCGTGGAAGGCTTTGTACGAGCTAGGAGAGTTGGTTCCTGACAGCGTTAGACCGAGTGCTGGTAACCAGGGAACCATACTGTCTATCACAGATCTTTTCTACAATGTCCCCAGCAGATTAAAGAGTTTGAACCAAAAAGAGGAGTACCACAAAATATTAGATTGCATTGGCAAGTACTCAATAAATAATTTTGGGATAGGCTTTTCATTGAAAAAGGCCGATGAGTCAAAAATGGCTTTGGTTATCAAAGCAGAAACACAGGTGTCCGATAGAATTCGGATAATCTTTGGAAGCTCCATATCCAATGACTTGATAGATTTTGAAATACAGAGCGTAGACGACAGCGCTCAGGGACTTGGTTTGGTGTCGTGTAGAGGTAAGATATCGAACCTAAACTACGCTAACAACTCCAACAGGAAAGCCGCAAAACCTGTTTTTTTCATCAACAATCGGTTGATCGATTGTGAGTCTTTGAAAAGGGCTGTGTATCAGGTCTACTCCAATTATCTTCCAAGAGGTGCGCCGAAACCCTTTGTGTATTTATCGCTATTCATGACACCTGAAAACATAGACGTCAACGTACATCCGACCAAAAAGGAGGTGGGATTTCTAAACGAAGAGGAGATTGTCGAGTACATTAGCAGCAAGATAGGCGATTTGTTGTCAAAAGAAGATTCAGCCAGAACGTTCAAATCCAATACCTTTGTTTCAAACTCCCAAACAGTACAGCCTTCGTTCACAGGCGGTTCGTACAGGAGCACTACCAGCCAGCCTAAACGTGACGAAACAAAGCTGGTGAGAATAGACTCTCAACAGTCAAAGATCACTTCCTTTCTGCAATATGCCGAAAGCACCAGCGAAGAACTGCAAATCCCAATCACGATTGACGAAGAGGACACTGTGATCAGTCAAGAATCAAGCAACTCTCAAGCAGGTGTACGTTCTGCTGGGCAAGACAGACACGCGGAATCTTGTTTGAAGATAAATGAAGCCAACACCAGGACTGAGGTCAATTTGACCAGTATTGAAAACTTGAAGGAACATGTAAACAACAATGCGCACCTAGAACTAACCAAGATATTGGCGAATCTAGTGTATATAGGTGTCATCGACCCATACAAGCGTTTGTGTGCTATCCTATATGATTTGAAGTTGTTCATGATCGATTACGGTGCGGTTTGTTACGAAATGTTTTACCAAATTGGGTTGCGTGAGTTTGCAAATTTTGGCAAAATCTATCTAAAGGCTGATGTAAAGATCAACGACATTTTGGGTGTTTTGGAAGTCATGGATACAGAGGCCTGTGCGTCCTTGAGTGAGCAGTTGTACAATATGAGAGAGATGTTGGATGAGTATTTTTCAATTGAGATTGACAAGGTGGATGGGACAGAAGACGTTATTATAAAATCGGTACCGATGTTGCTACTAAAATATACACCAAGCCTAAACAAGTTGCCCTATTTTTTATACAGACTTGCAGTCAAGGTCAACTGGGAGGACGAACAAGAATGCTTAGACGGAATTCTAAAGCAAATTGCACTGCTCTATATTCCGGAAATTCTAGACGCCAATACTGATAGCGAGACAATCCATGACTTGAACAACACTTTAGAGAAGGTCATATTTCCGTGCATCAAGAAACAAATACTAGTGCCGAGATGGCTATTGAAGGATATCGTGGAGGTGGCCAATTTGCCGGGTCTATATAAAATCTTTGAAAGATGCTAGTATCTGGAAAATGTTGTCTTCTTCGCGTCTCACGAAAGCCTTCATCTCTGGTGAGAGCGAAGGCTCTTCTTTGATAGAGGTGTCCAGAACAGGACCCACGTCATTCACAATGTTTGGAATTCTGTTAGTAAACTGGTTAGTCATTATTTTTATGTCGTTTTTTAATACTAAGATCGCAGCACTGTCTGTTTTCTCAATTGTGTTTAAATCGCGCATGTTGAACATGTTCTTGAATTTGCTGAATCTGGCAAACAGTGACAGAAACTGCTCACATTTGTGGTCTTTGGCAAACTGGGGTTTCTTCAACAGCTCTCTCACCGCTTTGAACAGTTTATGGTTTTCTTGATGTTTGTTGAAAATGTAAAAAAAGCCATGAAACGAGCCAAGGTGAGCGATGATAGGCGTGACCATCGGGTGTTTCAAGTAGTTCTCATTGTTTTCTAGCACATTTAACAGTATTCGAGAGTACTGGAACAACTCATTCAGACTGTATACATCTTGGTAAAAAAAGATCACAATCAGTTTCAGCAACTTCCAATAGACTGCGTAAAAAGACAAAGTGATAATAAATCTATCAAACTTGTCGTTGTTGGACTGCGGTGTTTCTAAACGTTCGTAATGGCTGAATTTCGCTTGCAAAATGTCGAGCTCTCTTTTGATGACTTCCAATGTTTTCAACAAGGGTTTTTTAGTGTAATACTGATCCATGTCTCTCTCTAACGAGACTATTTTCCACTGCAGTAGTTCCAACGAGTCTTCGCTGGTGTAACGTTCTGGGTTTAAACTGTTCAAATAGGCAGCGTGTTTCAAAAGAGACGGGAACATAGTGGAATGCAAAGAAATGGGTCTGTTGGATGATTCGGTTTTGTAGTCCCAATACAGAAGCTTGTACCACATTTTGTCGCTTATGTTGCTGATCAAAGAGCTTGTCACGGAGTTTTTGGCACCCGTTTTAAAACATGTGTTTAAGTTGAGTACTTGGCTTAGTTGTAGACAGGTTGTGGCAAAGTGATTGTAGAAAAGCGGGTACTGTGTTCTCAGCGGTGTATTATTTAAAATCAAAAATATCTGAATAACTCTTATGTCAGGATAATGCATAATATTTTGGATCATTTCTAACGTGTACGCAAGGAGCTCTCCATAGATCTCCTCCTGGTTCTCGGCATTCACGTGCTCGGGAAGATGAATCTTTTCTAACGATTGCTTATCCACATAGTGCATCGTCATAGTCAATATACTCCACAGCAATGCCTCATTTAGCAAGAAATCCACAGTCCCTGTATCCGTAAAATAGGTGTCTATAGAACTCAACATTTGGTACAACTCGGAAATATCCGGGAAAAAACTGAAATAAAGACACCCCAGATTTTCCATGGAGTAGTCAAGAAGTTTCTTGCATTCGTCTTCGTCAAACATTTTTATGGTCGCTCCGTGCCAGTTTTCCTCAGAGCCATGTATTCCGTAGACTTTTGTAGGGAGAAGCAGGCCACTGCACCAGCCTTGCTGAATTACCCAATGGTCCCACAGGTGCATTATATTGAGAATATACACCTCATATGCCTCCACTCTGTCTTGGTCTACAAGACCGTTGAAGGTGTCTGGTTGTTGAGGTTGTTTACACTCTTTCTCCAAACCGTTTTTCAGACAGTAAGAGCACGGAACTAACCTGTCGCATTTGATTTTCTTGCGTGCACACAGAGCACATGGTGGGTTCCAGTTGTCTGCCATCTCTGGTTAGTGGTGAGCCCTCGCCATTGAAATTTCATGTTCGTGAAGACCTCTCAAAAAAAGGATGAAAGTCGTCCGATTGTTTTGTTCAGTTTTTGCAGACTGAATAATATGTTTTTTTTTTCGCTGAACAAATTCGGGAATTCTGGAGCATGTGGGGAAAGATGCACACATGACATGGAGCACACATGTTTCTGATACAGACCATTGGTTGATATACCCCTATCAATGCGCGGTACGGATAGTATGATTAGATGATAACTCGTACACACACGAGAAAGCTCATAGGTTCATGCTTGCTCGGTCTTTTTGTGGTTTGTGTTTACAACCAATGTACGATTACAAAGGGTCTCTTTTTTTCAGACTAATTTTTTTTTCCGTTTTATTTGTTATATGCTCGGAAATACTAGGATCTTTTTTCCTACATCTTATCTTATCTTTGAAAAATGATTACGTATCTAGTTTCGCTTAATTTGACAATGCCTATTGAGATTGTTTTGATCGGGAGTATTTTTTTTTCACATGGTATATAATGAGATGAGGAAAGTTGGACATACTGAGTTCCGAAACTGTAAGTTAGTCTAAGAGAAGAAAAACCATCAAAAATCACACACACAATGCTATTTAAAGAAATTACTTTGCCATCCGGTACAACCTACCAACAACCTCTAGGTCTATTCATCAACAACGAATTTGTTGAAGCCCAAAGCGACGAGAAGTTGTCGGCTTACAATCCAGCAACTGGTGAAGTCATTGCCGAAGTTCCTGAAGCCTGTCCTGTCAAGGATGTCAATAAAGCAGTTGACGCTGCTCAGGAGGCCTTCAAAACATGGAAAAACATGGACACGGGAGTCAAGAGAGATTTGTTTTTTAAACTAGCTGGTTTGGTGGAAGAAAACAAACAACTATTGGCCGAAATCGAAAGTTTGAACAGTGGTAAGCCTGTTGAACAAAACGCCAAATACGACATGGACGAGATTATTGATGTGTTGAAGTATTTCGGTGGATGGATGGACAAGGTCAACGGGCAAACATACATGCCAAACGACAACAAGATGTGTCTAACCTTGCACCAGCCATTGGGTGTCGTTGGGTGTATTGTCCCATTCAACTACCCATTGAGTATGATGATCAATAAATTTGTTGCTATTGCCACAGGGAACACTGGTATTTACAAAAGTGGTGATCAAACCCCACTGAGTGCCCTGTTTTTTGCCACATTGGTGAAAAAAGCAGGTTTCCCACCAGGTGTTTTCAACTTGCTGACCGGTAAAGGTGCCACCGTTGGTGAAGCCATGGTCAAACATCTGGGGATCTCCAAGATCGCTTTCACAGGTTCCACAGCCGTTGGTAAAATGATCCAAGCAGGTGCTGCAGTCAACCTGAAATCTGTTTCCCTGGAGTGTGGTGGTAAATCACCAGCAGTGATCTTTGACGACTGTGACTTTGACCAAGCAGTCAAGTGGTGTGACGTTGGTATTTTCAGCAACACCGGTCAAATCTGCTCTGGTACTTCAAAGATTTATGTCCAAGACTCGATTTACGACAAATTCATTAGTGCCATGAAAGAACACGTGGAAGAAAACTACATTGTTGGCGATCCAAGTGTCGACACCACCGTGGTTGGTCCAGTCATCAGCAGCAAGCAGTACGAAAGAGTCACAGGCTACATCGAAAAATCAATTGCCGAAGGCCTGGAACTGGTCATGGGTGGGGTCGAGAAACCAGCTCACATCTTGAAAAACGATTCATTGAAAAACGGTTACTACGTCCAACCAACAATCTTCAAGGACCTAAAATCACACCACACAATCGCTAAAGAGGAGATTTTTGGTCCTGTTTTGGCAATTGCCAAGTTTTCCACTTACGATGAAGCTTTGTCGTTGTGTAACGACGTCGACTACGGTTTGGGATCGGCTGTTTTCACCTCCAACTTGGAGAAAGCCATTAAGTTTTCCAAAGAGATCGAGGCCGGTATTGTCTGGGTCAACAGTTCCAACGATGTCAACTCCAACTCCCCATTCGGAGGTGTTAAGAACTCTGGTAACGGTTCGAAAGATTTGGGCTCGTACGCTTTGCAATACTACACAAACGTTAAAGCCGTTCAAATCAATTTGGGTTCTAGATTGTAGAATGTGTCTTGTTTAAGAATACACACAAGTACTGGTGGAGTCAACACAAGTTCACAAATGCAAATACTTGTCATAACATTGGTAACACGATCCATTGTGTTCGTAGACTCGTTAGTGTCACTGACAAGTGGGTCACAATGCGATTGTTTATCTTCATTGCTGTCTGTATTTCATATATACTCTTCATATTGTGAAAACATCCTGTGTAGTTGGTAATCATTAATACTATTAAAAAAAAACGACCTTCAACAAGCTCGTACGTTTATACCTTGTATATTGCTGACTAAGCTCCACGAGTAGTCTGAATAGGAGTTTTTAGAACCGAAACTCATAGGGAATACATCGTCACTGTGAATGTAGGTTGTGTGTAGGTTGTTGCAATATCTACTCTATTT
Source organism: Hanseniaspora gamundiae (assembly GCA_003020785.1). Classification (NCBI taxonomy): domain Eukaryota; kingdom Fungi; phylum Ascomycota; class Saccharomycetes; order Saccharomycodales; family Saccharomycodaceae; genus Hanseniaspora; species Hanseniaspora gamundiae. The sequence continues at coordinate 14,954 of PTXO01000096.1, forward strand.
CTACTAATCCCATTTCTTTCTTGTAGCATGCTGTAATTCTGAGTTTTCTGGTTAAATATTGTGACCGACATTACAATATATTGTTTAACACTTGGACGAGAGACTGCGGCATATTCGAGCAACTTCTTTTTGGAGGAGAGTCTGTCATAAACTTGTATCTCAATACTCAAACTCACTTCATCGTGTTCTTGCTGTCCGGTGTCGGCAAGCAAATGATATAACAGACGTGACATATTGAAACAAAATGGCTGGACCTTCTTGATTCTATAATTTTTTTTCCATTTCTGGTTTTACTGAGAAGGAAAGTACAGTTGCATCAAAAACTACGTGTTAGGGAGTGTGTGTCCTATTTGGTTCATGATCTACAACTCCTTATAAGAACACACTGAGATACCTTGATTGAACAATCTTATTTGCAAAAATGACAAATAACACGTATTAACCACTCTAAGTTTAGTTATTTTTGTCCATTCTGTTACGACTATATTATTTGGAAACGCCCCCTTGAAAAGCAGTTTTTAATTATGTATAATATGCAGCTTGACCAGTGACACACACCAAATGAATAAAAGGATCACGCAGTACGTCGAAAAAAACAGCTAAAGTCAAAAATGCATGTATTATATTTATAGAAAAATTTACAAATATACATATGTGGATTGATCATTGCTTGCATCGTCCGATTTCAAGTCACTGACAACAACTTCCGCTTCCGTAGAAGGGTGATCGATTTTCAGAGAAGGTGATTTATTCAGCAAACCTCTGTACTCCTTCTCATTGGCAAGAGCGTCTAGTCTTTCCTGATTGTTCAGAATCACAACCTCGTTCTCCCTTATGGATTCTTCGTATAACTTGATGTCGTCTCTCAGGTCTTGGTGCAAGTCATCGCTGATTTCGTTTCCATCGCCCTGACCTTGCTCGTCGCTCTTGATCTTGGAAGACGCCTCGTCCAACAACTCTTGCATCTTGGTGTTTGAGGTTTGCAAATGTTTCAAGCACGTCTTGATTTCGTTTTCGTATATATTTAGGTTTTCGTCACTCACACTTTTTATAGCAGCGATGAAATCGTTGACTTTGATTGGCTTTGTTTGTAACATGTTTTTGCGTGTTGTGGCTCTTGTATCTTTGCTTCTGTGTATTGAGGTACCTGATCTTGCAAAGTATGATTACATTTGACATGTGTTCTAACATCAATTTGACACTCAAAAACATTCATCCCACGTTTGCTTCACATACATTTATATACATCTGAGTACATTATAAATCAGGGGTAGAGAAACCGGCACTCAGTTTACCGCAGCTACGGAGAAACGCACATGCACAATAATTTAACAAACCACGCGTCGATTTTTCGACTAGCACGAGACCGAATTGGAAATAATGAGTTTGTTGTTGCTGAGACAGGGTGTTCACAATGCCATTCGCACAAGCACCCATACAGGAAAGAGACTGCCACAAACCAACACAGCAATGATCCAATCGATTGAAGAGCTCCAAAACATTCCCAGTGTCTTGACTGAGCTGGAAGAGAAGCGTTTAAAGCTATTTGATGAAATCAAAACAATTGACGATCGAGAGGCAGCCCAAAAAAAACAAGCTCAGGACGATGACGACCTTGATTTGAATATGAACGAGACCAGCAGTGCGTATGATCTACAGTTGGTGAGTCTGAGTGAGCAGATATCAGCCGCAACGTCGATTGATGACTTGAATCGCTTGTGTGCAGAGAACGCAAATTTGAAAGAGCTTGCAATAGTGAAACAGTTGACTCAGCTTTTCAACTTGGAAACTGCTAAAAAGCACTTCTTGGAAATTGCGCAAACCTGTGACAGAGTCATCATACCGCAGATCAAGTCCATGAAAACTGTACCAGAGCTTGGAAACTGGTTGCAAAGTGAAATTCTTGAAAACATCAATTATACCGCTGAGGAGATTGAGTTCATACAGAAAGTTGTCAGTCACGATTTATCCAGCCATATCGTGTCTATAAAAAACGGTCTTGTTCAGGACTTCAAGAAAGTCTTGTTGGACTGCAACTGGGACAACGAGCATTTCAACAATGCAGAACAGACAGCCGTGATTAAAAACAAGTCTGGTGAAATATATGAGCTATGCAAAATACACCACACGTTTTGCAATGAGAAGTTGCCAATTCCCTACTGGAACTTTGAAGCCATTGCAAACAATTTCAAAATCAAGTTCATTTACCACTTCAACAACAACAAGGATGACACTTCTCAAAGCATCGAGACCTTTTTCAAATTTTTGGAATCTTATTTGAACGAAAACCTCTACAAGTGTATGTATTTATTCACAAATGAGTCAATAGGTTTGGGTAAACTCGATGTCCACGACCAGTTCATCAACCATGTTTTGGAACCTCTAAGAAACAAAATCATGTCGACTATCAACAAAATAGTCACCAACAGAGAAAACCTAGAAACCTTGGTGAGATTGATCACTCAAATCTTCATAACAGATGAGAACTTGTGGGAACGATTTTCATACAACGGGGACGGTTTGATCACCCTATTGCCTAACCATATATTGAAGAAATGGATTCAGTTTGAAACCGACATTGTCGATCAGCAGTACAGAAAGAATTTTTCCAGCTACCAAGGCTTGAACAACATTTTGCGGGACGGTCCTAACTTTGTCAAGTACCTGACCAGCTTATACAAATACTTTCATCCGTTTCTAGCAGTCAACAACGAGAAGTTTTTCCAGTACAAAATTATGGTTTTCAAGAAAATATTTTTGAACTTGCTGCAAGCATTCAGAGAATCAAACATGAACAATACACAGTCTGCCGACGAGACCGAGTTGGTGAGCTTTGAAGAAATTGTTGTGCGGTTGCAAAACATGCATCTCGTTTTCCAGACGATGTACAACTTGGAAAAACAGAGCGACTGTGTCATTTTGAATGTTCAGTTCAATAAGATAACAGACTCTGACTATAAAACATTGTTTCAAGCAGAGCTGCTGGTCTACAAGGAGTGCATGCAGGCTTTGACGGAGTCTCTGATACACAGGTTCAAGAAAATGTTTGGCCACTCTCTCAGAACCTACTTCAAAGTCGGTACTTGGTCCAATATGTCTTCCGTATCCAGAGCAGAAGGATGCTCTAATGAGTTGATTCCTTCGGTGAGTGTGATAAAACGTTGTGTGGAGATAATCAAAACACACATGGTTCGTACAGTTGATGCTAAATTTTTAGAAAACTTTCAGCTACACGCTTTGGATATTGTGAATGACTACTTGATGAACTACGTCATCAAGTTGAATAAATTTAGCGACGCGGGGTACTGGCAAATGATGGAAGACCACAAAACTTTAAGGTCAGCTCTAGGGTTTTCCGAGGAAGCTGCAACACACGAGGACGCCTCCCTAATGGAAGTACTAATGCTGTACCGTGTTATATGTTTTCAAGACACCACCGCTCTAACTTGGCTAAACAAAAACTATCTCAAATATGACCCTCAGTGTGCCAGGGTGAAAGAAGCTTTTTGTTTTAAGTACGCAAACGTAGAAGACTTATCTTACTTTTTGTATAAACTTTTATAAACAAGACTCACACTCCTAGCAAGTCCAAGTCTTCTCTCTCGACGTATTGAAATAGGCTCGGCTGCTGCTCGCTATCGACTCCCTTGGTCGCAACTACGCTGTTGTCAACCTTGATTTTGGGGGTGGTCCAGTTATCTACGAAATCCCCAACCGACGATATCAATCCAGTGGCTCCGATGTCAAACACCGATTGTTTATATGGCTCTAACAACCAATCGAAATCAGGAACGTCGGTTTCGGCCTCAACCTCTATGGCACTACTGGAAGAGGATGGCATTTCGTATTTGGTTGACTCCCTGAAATGCTCAGAGGTCAAGTGGTCTACGACTTGCCAACCATAAGCGTTGATAAACCGTCTTCTTACAATAATGTTGTTATGTGCGACTGGCTGCAAGCCAACAATCACCTTTCTCCATGTCAAATTTTCGTGCCATCTGTTAGCAATAACTTCCTCTTTCAACTTGGCATCATCACAGTTGCCTGACAGAATGTCAGTTACCTGTTCGATTGTCTTTTTATTTTTTTTGCAATCTAGAACAGAGGTGTATGATTGCTCTTCTCTTATTTTCTCAACGTCAACATGCGTGTAAACTTTATCATGTAAGATTGTGTATCTCCTGCACTGGGGATTCATGATGTATTGTAAAGAGGGGATGGGCTGCAACAGTACGTGTGACGCAGTGTCTAGCATCGAAAGCTTGGGGAATTGACGCACGCTAGGATCAACAGTGACTTGTGGTGCAAAAAGCGATATGAGCTTAGAAAGCGGCTTGACAAAGTTTTTGTGAATGAAATGTTGGTCTTCGTTTTTCAACTCCTGTACAGAATAACTGTCGTTGGTGTTTACTTCTAGCGCATCTAAAACGGTTTCGTACTCCACATAAAGCAAACAACTGGTGTATAACGGCACGACCCCATCGTTTATAGCATTCGCATATATTGTTCTCCTCTTGAACTTTCTCAAAAGGTTTCTGGTATGTGCACATGGCAACAACGAGAGCAAACACTCCCCATTATACCCGTCCAATGAGCTTAACCCAAGATCTACTCCAGTCTTCCCAACCACCCCTGCAGCCAAAGAAAGCTGTACGTATTTAGGATTGTCGGTGTAAATGCCCATGAAGGGGGTGGCTAGCGTGATGAAATTTTCCAACACAAGCTGCTCAAAAACCTCGGGATGCTTTCTATTAACATAGGAAATCGCAAAAGTCTGGATCAACCCACCCAAGGAGTGACCAACAAACGATATTTTCTTCACAAACGGTTGCAGTTGCTGGACTTTACTCATTACAAATACAGCTAGTTTTATACCTTGGTATTTGACACCACGCTCAGTCTTGCAGACGTTTTCGTGGTAGCCAGTCACAATGCAGTGAGGATCAGCCTGCTCTATTTGCTCTTTTAGATATACCATGTCTGCTGTCAGATTTGACATCAATCCATGGGTCAAAATCACCAAGTGATCTTTGTCACTGGTTTCTGCGTCTCGTATCTTGGAAATGGGCAACTCCCACAAATCAAGCACATTCAACTTGGTTACGTGTAGCCTGTCTGGACTGAGCCCGACCCCATCATTAAATTCGACGAAGAGATCATACGTGATGGTTGCTGTTGAGGTTAGAAGAGTCTGACTGATCACGTCAACACACCAGGTGATCGAGCTTTCAGTGAAATTGTTCAACAACAACTCCGTTTGGAAAGACTGTTGTGGCTGCAGGTTTGGCTCAAATTTTGGTTGATTTGCGGTAGCAAAGATGTGCTGAGCATGGTGGTAGCTTTCTGGTCGCACTTCGCAATACAAAGTGTATGGCCCATTGATTAGTCCTGCGGCTCTGAGCGATATGTGGACTGTATTTTTCACCTGTAGGTTCAAAAACGATGCAGGATTGATTAACGCACTCAAGTTATTAATCTCGTGGTCATATAGTTTGTACTTGATGATGTATCTGTCGAGCTGTCCAATATGGAGACTTGAGCTCGATCTGTACCCCTGCGCATGCATATTTGTGTTTGGCTGTCTGTTGTATCAATTCAGCTTATCTCTGTGTGCGTTGATCTGTCGTAGTAGCAGCAACCGCACTTTTTATACCCTTCCTTTTGGCGCTGACTTTTTCCATCGTTTAGGTAAATATGACACTCGTATCTTTTTGTTGAACTTACTATCAGCTCACGTGATTACTATGTACTATACGAAGGGTTCTATTTAACATGACTACATTTCTGACTCGTTGCGCCACCTGGTGACGCTATGTTTCGCGCTCCATCTGGGCCAATAGCAGCTTGGACCTCTCGATGTTGTCGTATACGATCATTTCGTCTATCATCTTGTCCAATTTGGTTCCGTTCACGACGTTTTCCAGGTCTAACAGAGAAAAGTTGCACCTGTGATCGGTGACTCTGTTCTGAGGATAGTTGTAGGTCCTGATCTTGTCACTTCTGTTCGTTGTGGTGACTTGGTCCGTTCTGGCTTTTTTCTCTTTTACCTCCTTCTCGAGTCTCTCCTTTTCCGCCAACCTCGACCTCAAAATAGCAAACGCCTTTGCCTTATTCTTGTGTTGAGACCTTTCGTCCTGCATATTGACCACAATTCCACTGGGATAATGAGTGATTCTGACAGCACTGTCGGTGGTATTGACATGCTGACCACCCTTACCACGAGCTCTCATGACATCGATTCTGATATCCTTGGGAGAAAATGTGCGTTCGTAGGCGTCAGACGACTTCTGGTCGTTTGCGTCCTGGAGCTGTGGTAAGATTACCACTGCTGCAGTGGAGGTGTGTATTCTGCCCTTGGTTTCTGTTGCAGGTGTCCTTTGCACTCTATGTACGCCAGACTCCAACTTCAACCTGTCATAGGAAAGCGGCTCATCTATGGCGATAATGCCCTCTATAATCCCACTTCCTTCCTCGTTCTCGGTCCTCAAAACAATTCTGTATGGCCATCTGTGATGGTTGGCGTAATTGACATACATGTCAAGCAGGTTCTGTGCAAATATCATGGCTTCTGTACCACCAACCCCAGGTCTGATTTCCAGCATGCACGGCTTGTCCGCAAACGGGTGTGGTGGCAACAACTTGTGGAACAGGTTGTCTTTACTCTTGTTCAAATTTGGCAGGACTTCCAACATTTCAAGCTCAGCGTCCTCCTTCAAAGAGGGATCCGCCGCGATCATTTCTTTCAGCTCAACATACTGCTCCAAGTGCGATATTTATTTGTTGAAACTTCCAACAATACTAGACAAATGTGAATACTTCTTTTCTTGTTCAACATCAAAGCCATTGGATGCACTGGCAATGTTTTTTTCCACATCAGCAAGTTCCTTACTGTACTTGACGGCTCTCGAAAGAAGCGAGGGATGCAATGGCTGAAAAGAGTTGAATCTTCTCAAGATAAGCGGCCTGATGAACAGACTCCTAGAAAAACTAAACGGCATGTAGTGTTGAAGCAGTTAAGTGATGGACACTTTTTGATTGATGTCTTTTCTACATTCCCATCATAAGATGAATTGTATGCAAAACGTTTCAGAGACTTGCTTGAGTCCCAGAAAAAAAAAACTGGTATAAACGCGACCAGAGAAACCATTTGCAGAGAGGTAGGTCTATCCACCAAGAAAGAACAAAAAAGCCCAAACAAGTGTTCAATCATGACTGCAACAACGACATATACTAAGGAAAAGAAAGTTGGTGAAGGTACTTTTGCCGTGGTGTATTTAGGCCACCAAGCCTCCGGATCAACACCCGATCGGAGAGTGGCCATCAAAGAAATCAAAACCTCGTCCTTCAAAGACGGCATGGATATGTCAGCTATCAGAGAAATGAAGTTTCTTCAAGAATTGAAACATGTAAACATTATTGAGCTAGTTGATGTATACAATGAGCATGAGAACTTGAACTTGGTGTTGGAGTTTCTGCCTGCCGATCTAGAAATGATAATCAAAGACAAAAATATATTGTTCGGTCAAGCGGATATCAAGATGTGGACATTGATGACTTTGAGGGGTGTCCACCACTGTCACAGAAACTTTATTCTACATAGAGATTTGAAGCCCAACAACTTGTTGCTTGCACCGGATGGCCAGTTGAAGATTGCGGATTTTGGGTTGGCCAGAGCCATCCCTATGCCACAAGATATATTAACCAGCAACGTGGTCACTAGGTGGTATAGAGCTCCTGAGTTGCTATTCGGTGGGAAACACTACAGCACCTCGGTCGACGTGTGGAGTGTGGGAATCATTTTTGCAGAATTGATGCTGAGAATCCCATATCTACCGGGAAAAGACGACATCGACCAAATAGACTTGACCTTCAGGGCTCTAGGAACACCGACAGATAAAGACTGGGCAGAAGTGTCCAGCTTCCCATCCTATAACAGAATAAAGGTATATCCGCCGCCATCAAGAGAAGAACTAAGAAAGCGGTTTATCGCTGCAACGGAAAATGCTCTCGATTTGATGAGTGGGATGCTAACGATGAAACCGCAACAGAGATGGGATGTCGTCAGATGTCTACAAAGTCCCTACTTTCTTGAGCTTCCAGAGCCAACAGAGCCGGAAGATCTTCCAAAACTGACTCAGACTTGAGAGGGTTTTTCAGATAATGTGTTTAGAACTACGTTTTGTGTTTAAAAAAAAGGAACTCATTAAATAAGTAAGAGCTAAAAAAACTGTTTTCTTATGTATCTTGCAATGGCTGGACTACTGGTCAGACCGGGGCTTTCAATCCCAAGTAGATTGATGAACCCTTTGAACCCGTCTTCTTCCTGAATGTAAAAATCTTTGAACTCTTTGTCGCCGGGGCCCGCCAATTTGGGTCTGATCCCACTGTATGCTGGAATCAACTGATCGGGGCTAATGTGAGGGAAATACTTTATGATCGCTTCGTATGCTGCATTTATATTTTTCGTGTTGACTTTGTAGTCGCACGGCGAGTCCACATACTCAAAATCAGGCCCAAATCTCATATTCCCAGACATGTCCAGCGTCAAGTGAGTTCCCAACGACTTGCCGTGTTTTGGGGGTATTGGGTAAATCAGATGGTTGACTTTTGGCACTGCAGAAGTATCAAGCTGAAAGTAATTACCCTTTGCGTAGTACTGCAGCATGTGGCGTTGTGGTGGTAACAGCATGTTAGCAATTGTGTGACCGTGCAGGCCGGCACAATTGATAACATTGTCGACCGTCAACTCTACCTCTCCTGGAGAGTTGACATCTTCGCATAGAACAGAGTACCCACTGTTTAGCGAGTGTTCAATATCAACAACTTTAGTGTTTGGGATGATGTCACCGCCATTGTTCTTCAAAACACTCTCATAGTATGTCATCATAGAGTGAGAGTCGACTATCCCGGTCGATGGAGAAAGCATTCCGCCTCTGGCTCCAACCACGGCTGGCTCAATGTATTTCAGTTTATGAGAGGGAATCAATTCGACTGGGATGTCTAGCTCCTGTTTGCATTTGTGGTACAGTTCTTCCATGACAGAGTCTTCGTAATCCGTTTGAGCAACCACAATTTTGCCGCACTTGTTCCACGCAACCCCAGTTAGGCTTTCTTTTAATTCGTTGTATATAATGTTCTTCCCTTCAATGCAAAGCTTGCTTTTCAGAGAGTTTGTGGGATAATACAGTCCGGCATGGATCACTTCGCTGTTTCTGCTACTAGTTTCCATACCAACCTTCTCGTTCTTTTCGAGTACGATGACATTTGAATCTGGTATTTTCGATAGTTCAGCTGCAACTGCCAGTCCTACGACACCCGCTCCAATAACGCAGTGTGTAAAATCAGAGTTGTACCTTTTGAATACAGATATCAGCGATTTTGTCAAAACAGGCTTGCTCAGGCAATTCATTATTCGGTGTGACTCTGTAGTCCTTTGTTTGCTGTTTTATGTCTTTATGTGCGTGTTCCGGAGAGTCACGATAACAGATAACAGTGGAACTACAATTCGGAAAAGCTACAAACATGTACACGTGACTCTATAGATGTTGAGTGTTTTCGAAAGCTCCAGCAAAGCAAGTCATCACCTGGAAACATACCCAGAAAAGACAAACAGAAACCCCTCCAAAAAGCATCGTTCATGAATTTCCTTAGACGTTATACCACAAACAGTGCTAAGTTTGTCACTAGCAAACCACTGCTAAAGAGTATTCTTCCAAAAAAGAGCTTCTTCAACAAAGAGTTGTATGAGTTGAAGGCAGACCACAGTTTTAGCAGTCTGTATTCCACTATCGAAAAGATATACAAAAACATAGGAAGCTCTGATCAATTAGACAAAAGCATTTTCCCAAAATGGTTTACCTCCACCGATGTCATGAATATCAGGCATTGCTTGGAAAAACACAGAAAACAATACAAACGTCGAAACACCAATCTATTTGCACTTGAAAACAGTTTACTGCAATTGGCTGTTGACATGGGAAACTCCGATGCCAAAGCACTATTTGCTTATTACCAGCTGATAAATTCTAAAGAGCTGTCCAAGGAAGAGGTTTCAAAATCACAAAAACAATTGCAAAGTCTCTACCAGATCGACAAAAATCCCCTAAGCATGAAGCTTCTAGGTGATTTGGCTTCCAAAGGGCAGAACAATAAAATAGCCATCAAATTTTACAACGATTTCCTAGAGGAGAGCACAGGGAGTGCAATTGCTGGGGAGGTTTATGGATCCTTGGGAGAAATGCATTTTAAAAATGCCAATTTTGAGGAAGCTGAAGATTGCTTCATCAAGTGTATCAGATACAAAAACAGCAGCGACTCTGTCAAGGCATATTACTATCTTGGCCAGCTTTACACCGTCAGCTCCCCCATCAAAAGCAAACAGTGCTTTGAGTTGTCGGCCAGTGAAGGTTTTGTTGAAAGTTTATCTTTATTGGGATTTCTTGAGATGAACTACTTTGGCAACTATGCCAAAGCCGAAGAGTGGTTTAAACTGGGGAAAGAGTTGGCCGACTTGAAATGCTATGTTGGGTATTTTGATTTACAATGGGAAATGAAAAACTACAACAAATGCTTATTTACCTACAAAAGTATACAAGACATGGCCAAGAATTCGGAAAGTGCCACAGCCCAGCTGTCCGCTTTTAAGGACTCCCGGAAAGCCAAGTTAGACGTTGTGCTCCAAGAGACAAGTGACTACACACCTTCCAAAACTGATCAAACCCGGTGGGATGTTTAGTACGCATAAGTGGCTCTATTTCCACGAGGGGTTGTGGTAAATTATAACATCACCGCTTCTACGAGAGTCCCAGTGAGACAGTGTGTTGAAAAACCTCGAGTGCTCATAGTAAGTACTATCTGACAAGGCTTTTTGAATGTATTCATCATTTAAATGTTCAAACACGACCAAGTACTCGGGCCATTCGTGTGCATAAGTCTTGTCCGGTGAACGCAGGCTCCTCTTGAACAAAGGAGGAAAATTTCTGTACATGAACAAAGGAATGTTATCGTACAAATGGTCACTTTCATCCATATACGATGAGATTTCTGCTTTAGCATCAACCGCATGTAAAAGGTGTAACGGTGGTTCACAGGATATGGCCCATACTTCAGAAATGTCTTTTCTATGCAAATGTGATTGGCCCGGGGTCGAGTGGCAAGGCATGATGAAACCAATACTCTCAGTTGGATACGGTATTGAATGTAGCATATTGACTGCCTCAATAACGCCGCTTTCGTGAAACCGACCGACAATCAAGGCAGCAACAATACTGCATGCTGCCAGCAAAAGATATTTGTAACTAGATAATTGCAAATCATATTTTTTCCACAGGCTGAACAGAGAAAATGAAGAGATGGCCGTGAATATAGGTTGCAGGTGGTAGATAAATCTAAACTCTTTGTGATCAATCAGCGAAAACGCCGCAACGTAACAAACAACAACGACTCTGAGCAATTTGAATATGTGACTGTTTTCTGTGTGAAAGTTTGAAATCATGACATATAAAAACAACGGTAAAGCTACCCCGTTTATTATTGGTATGCTCTGAAAGACGTGGAAAAGTAACGGAGCCTTTCCATAAAACATCGACAATGAACTTGTGACGTTGAATTTGATAAACTTGAACGGTGGAAAGCACAATTCCCTGTAGAAGTAGAAATCGATGGCTGCGTTCAGCGAAACCGCTAGAAGGCCCATTTTCAGTACATTTAGAAACACACCAAACAAGTCTGCGTACCTTTTTTTACACAGTAGTTGCGCTAGAACGTAAGTTCCAAGACAGATCCATATGATTGCGTTGGTAGGTCTCTGTAGACAAATGAAAACCCCCAAAAACAAACTGACTCGAAACCCACGGCTGTGAATTTCGTGCAGGCCCTTGGACCAAGCCCAGTAGTATAGAGACACCGACGTGATACACATCTCAAAAGAATTGATGAATGTTCTGGTAATGAAAAAGCCATTGAAAAAATTTGACAAAGTCAAGCACGTTGCAATTTTAATCAGCGTATTACCATCCGTCTTGTGGGTTTTTGCGAATGTTAGAAGGTATATTTTATAGACCAACGCGATAGTGTAGTACTCTCCGATAGCTGCGATTACCGCCATACTTATTTTTGGTAAATAATACACTCCATAGTATTCTACTTCTGAAGGGAAAGTTAAGCGTAAATAATTGATGTAATCAAAAACTTGCCAAAAGAACTCATGCTGTCTTAAAAATTGGTTGTGGATCAATGCACTGTGGTAAAGTTTTTCACAGTATAGAAGTAGGCCTGTAGTCAGCAATGATAGGAACTTGCAAAAAGAGTACACCATTTCAAAAATGAACGGGAAGGCGTAAGATCTCAAGCCTTCTTTCCATTCCCAGGTGAGGGTTCCGTATCCAAATGCTTGATGATGTGCTGGTTCCAACGCTTGCCAAAACTCGTCGGGTTGGAAAAAGCTGTTTATTATCAAAGCATTAAGAATCCTGAAGATGATTAGCGGTTTGAGAATATTCTTGAAATTGGAAGTGATTCCAGCGGTTTGCGTCTTCATTGTTTCCTTTCTGGTCTCTCTTCGCTGCATCACCAAGTCGCTGCGAAAGCGCGTTACTTGAAATATATATATAATAGTTATCACTATCTACGAATGGGTTGTTCATTACACACGCGAAAGCCTGATCACGATAGATCAAACCCACTCTCACTATGGATTGATTTACGTAACTTTTCTATAAGTGTACTTCTATTTTGGTAGTCAGGCAATTTTAGTAAATTGACGCATGTCGAGCTGGTCGGTAATTTCCCGACTTCCCTCCCGGCATTCCTGATCCCAAACAACGGCGACAATGACTTGAATCCTGACAATGGAGCTTTCGGAACTGACGTGACGAATTTGACAAACTTCGCCCTTTCTTTGTCGTCGAATTCGTTTTCAAGAACATCCCACAAATCGCAAATCGTTTGATCTGTTTGCAAGTATCCACCGTACTCTGTGTGTGCTTTCAAGTCACTGATGTTGATGTTGGACTCTCCGCCGCTAATTAGCTTTTGTAGCTCCAACGGACTGAACAAACCAATCCAATGTTGAGGGATGATTGTATTGAACCCCTCAATGAAAGCTTTCATGCTTGTTAGAAATTTCTTACTATTCATCTTGTAATCTGCAATTCTGTTCATGTATTCCAAAACGTTGTTTTTATTCACAGCAATTTGAGACCCGTTTGGAACCAGTTCGATCATCTCTCCGTAGGGGTTTTCCTCATCAGAGATCTCAAACGTTAGACTCAAGTCAAGCAACTGTTGCGGCGTCATCATCCACAATTTCATCAAATTTTGGTACAACTGAGAATCCATTGAGGATAGCTCGTCAAAGGACGATTTATACCCACCTGCAAATCTATCACATTTTAGCAATTTATTCAAGAAGAAAATGGAAAACTGAATGTCGATCAAGACATTTTCGTAAAGGCACTTTCCAAGACATTTCCCCATGAACCTGATCAAATGGTAGTTTTTCTCTGAAATCGAGTTGTACGGTTTGCAATACACTTCTCTTGAATCACTCTCTACAAAGAGCTCGGGATGTTTCGTGAAGCCCTCTTCGGCTATGGATGTCAAGAATTCTTTTGTCAAACCACCACCGTCAATCCCAGCTTCTTCTCCAAATTCATTTGTAAATGTCAAGTTCAACCTTCCCTTGAACTTCTCACCTAGTGAGTCGAAAGCATTGTACGAATCTTCTAGAGTGTTGTCTCTTGAAATGGTTGCTTCAATCCTGTTTGTGTTATTTCTCATTAGCCAAGGGTTGAAAAAGGCTTCCTCGTTCACACCCAACTTTTTCTTTTCTAGATTGATGAAGGCATTTTGGAACCAGTACACTCTTTCCTCAAAAGATATGAAACTCGGGAATTTCCCCAAAATTTCAAATTTCTGGATCTGTCTCTTCGAAGCTTGTCTCATCAGTTGTTTTCTTTCGATAAACTTGTCGATAATGTCGTTGGTCAAGTCTCTTAGTTGAGCAGTTCTCAAAACATCGTTGTATGCAGTTTCCTCCTCTATTTTGTCACTCACTTCTCTATAGTACTCCTCAAATTGTATGAATAATTGAGTGATGTCAATCTTGGTAAATTCTTCATTCAAAACAGTCCAAGTTTCACCGTTTGCGGTGAACTTGCTAAAGAATTTAGCCCTATTGTCTCTGACTTGGATTGTTTTCAAAAGTTTTAGTACCTTGTTCTGCGTGGTTTTATTGATGTCGCTGTGATTAGTAGTGCCGGTGGACCAAAGGGATTGAAACAAGGTATCTTTCAAAGCAATTGTCATCTTGTACAATTGATCCAAAGACAACGGGTCTTTCCCATCACTCTGCCCCGAGCTCCAGATTTCAAGGTCGCTCTTTGTGAACAAATACACTGTTGTGAAATCAATCAACAATTCCAAATACTGCAACTGACTCGATATTACTACCGAGTGATATAAATCAGGTAAAACAAACCCCTGCACTAAGAAACTGACAATGTTTTGCTGATAACAATTGGCTGAGGAATACTTCAAAATGATTAGTATTTCTGGCAAGCTGTGTTTTTGTTGCAAAACGTATTGCTCCACAATACAATTGTGGAATTCATCGTAATTTAGGATGAATGCATGATCAACGGTCGTATTTGAAAGATTGACATTTTCTTGCTCAATTATTCCCATCATATCGTTTGAGTGCAACAAATCCAAAACAAAGTTCAAAAAATAAAGCTTTGCAGATTGAGTAGTGATCACAGCTTTATTGAAAAACAAGCTTATATTGGTCATGGCATTGTTGAAAGACTGAGTGCTCTCCAACTTCAAATCCAGATGACTATATTTCATACCATTGATTGTAATTTGTGAAAACAGTGCTATCAAGTTTGGCAGTACTTTTTCATCTTTCATTCTCAAATAGTTTTCTGCCAAGATTCCTATAAGTAATTGTATGTCGATGTTTTTGTTCAATGTTTGAATGAAATTGCAGTCGTTTGTTTGGTATTCTCGTAAGTTCCTTATGTACTTGAGAAGTTCTAAATTATGTATGTCATTGAAAGCATCTGCATGATTCAATACAGCCCACAATTGCGAGATCACGGTCTGTGATTGATGATCGTGCATTCTATCTATTTCATTTATACTCAGTAAAATGGTTTCCACTATGCGGTCACCTAAAACGTGTGATTTCACAGTGGAAATTATCTCTAAAAGGAGTTTAAAATTATTCTTGTAGTCAAATTGGACAAAGGTTGGATAATACGTGTTTAGTAAGCTGGTGTGAAAAGAGCTATCAGGTAGTTCATGTAGACAGTCTGTGTACACCTTCTTTAACGACAAATGTCTTCTAATACATTTCTGAAGTATCAACGTTTTGTCAAACTCCACTCTTTGGTATGCTCTTCTTTCCCTTTCTTTAGCAGCTTTATCGATCAGCTCTTTTCTATTTTTCCGTTCGACTGTAGAGAGATTGATGTTTCTTCGTCTTGCCGTTCCTGAAAAATTGTTAAGCATAGTATGAGTGTGATTGAATGTTAGTTTTATGAGGCTTTTGCTAATTCTCCCAATGTGGTGGGTTGACTATTGATGGCAGACTCAGTGAGATGAAGGTTATCTTGCTGATTAGTATAACCAAAGGAACGCACACACTGGGGTGACAATGCCCGTCTTCGCCCCCCCCCACATTTTTCCCCTGGCACGTGAGCTTAGTAGATTGTTTTTCTGAAAAATCCACAAATTAACCGAAAACTGAGTATTTCTAGGACAGTCTATGGTCGAATAATGATTATATATCTGATGCATTGTATGGGCATAGTTTTTTGAACTGGCTAACAAAGAACCTGTTCATTGAGTTATACTATATCTCTCTGCTCAATCTTCGTGCCAGTGTGATGAGAGATGAGGGATGACTTGCTTCTACATACATCAAAAAACTCACACATATTACCATCCTCTAAAATGCGATCCATGCAGAAAAAAGTAACAGACAACAATCCAGTTTATCTGTTAATCTATTAATAATTTATCGTCTTCCTCGCACTAATACTTGCGTAGCCAGAATGTTTGCATGTTGGGCCTGTCGAAGATTAACCTCTCTGCAGAGCCACACCAAACTGAACACCAAGACCAATGATTATCGGTACTATTACACGTGTGGCTTCTTTTGGAAATGGCATTATATCCACCGGCAGCCAACGGATGGTTGCAAGAGACAGAATGGACAACTACTACGATGCGAATGCCTCCGGTGGGTATGGTGACGATGGGAATATGCAAATGGATTTGGACATTGTGGATTTTTTGATCTTTCTTTTTTACACGTTTGGTATTATGGTTTTCTCCATCATGAGTTTGATTTTAATGTATATTGTTGTGAAAAGTGTGATAATGAGATTGTTTGGCTTGCAGCCATCGGAGCTGTCGCACGAGGAATCCCTCTTGGACCCAAGGTATTTAGAGTCTTCTGAGAGATTTCCCGGAAACAGTGCCAGATGGACAAGATCGTACAATACGAGTCAGCATTTGGACGATCCTAACGAGATCCAGTCAGACTTAGCTAATCTTTCTATTGAAGACCAGTTCTACTACAAGCAAGGAGAAGACTTTCTCAAACAAAACCCTCCCTTTCTTTTGCTTTCCGAAAACGAGTTTGATCCTATTATGACCGAACAAACAAATACATATATTGAAGAAGAAGGCGCAGGTGCCTGGGAGTTCCAACCAGATACGAATCTACCTAATGACACAATCATGGTTGAGAACAAAACAGACTTGAGGTTTTTGAATTTTGGTTACGAAGCAAGTATAATGACGTCTCTACCGCTTCCTTACAAAAACAGGGTTTACTACTACGAATGTAAAATATATGAAATGAACCTTTCTAACGGTAACGACACCGAGTATCCCCAAGACAACAAAATAGTGTCCATTGGTTTTGCCACAAACCCGTACCCTTCATTCAGATTGCCGGGGAAGCACCACCATTCAATTGCATATGAGTCCAACGGAACCAGAAGAATGAATTCGTCTTTCAAATTGCCTCAAGAGTTGGAAAATGCTCTTCCCAAGGTTCAAAAAGGTGACATTATGGGTATTGGATACAGAACACGGTCAGGAACGGTTTTTTTCACACACAACGGTAAAAAGGTCAAGGAGGTGGAAGTTGGTGGGCACATAAGAAAATGGAAATTGAAATACCTTTACCCAATCGTGGGCGCAAACATCCCGTGTAGAGTGTCGTGTAATTTTGGGACATCCGGGTTTGTCTACATCGAGGCAAATGTCAAAAAATGGAGATTTGGTAGTATGCATGGCTTGAAAATGCCTCCTCCTGCCTACGGAAACGTTGGAAATGATATCATCTTGGAAAATGGTAATTCTCAAGAGGGTGGTTTGGATGCAGAAGGCACAGAGGAAGAAACCCTGATTAACAACACGCCCAGCCGTACTATGAATGAGTACTATGACGAAGCCGATGACAGCGACAGCAATGCTAGTGAAACGCCATCCGACGATCGGGATACCGACACGTGGGCACCTCCTCCTGACTTTGACTTTTCTGCAATCACTCAACGTCAAGAGCAGCTGCAAAACCAAGAGCCGTACTCGGATGCTATTAGTTTGAGCATCTTGCCCTTGAACAATCCGCCAGAGTACATCAGTGATCTCGAAAGGGCATAATCCCATTCCAATATTCTTTTCTTTCTATCCCATACTAACTACTAAATTTTAGAAATATATATGTTATGTATTATATTTAGGGCTTTTTTAAATAGGTACATCTTTCCAATTCAACTTCATATCAATCATCATTGCCTTGAAAATTCAACAAACTATTGAAATCTGGAGTCTCAGGTACAGTGTTGTTTGTCATATTCATCGACTGGTTCAGATTAGACATAGACTGAGTTGATCCGTATGGAACAGTAGAGCTGTTGGTTGGGGGTGTTGGATTATCTAGTAAGAGATCCTGCGTTAATTCAGGCGTGAACCCAGTTGCTATGAAAGCATCATTGGCGTGGAAATTGAAGCCTGCAGGAGACATGAAAGAAACGGGCTGAGGTTCCTGCGAGTGCTGGTGTTGGTTTTGAGACTGTTGCTGCTGAAGAGTGTTATGCTGCTGTTGTTGTTGCTGCTGTTGTTGCTGTTGCTGTTGTGTTGTTGTTGTTGTTGCGACATCATCATTGTTGAAGGATAAATATTTGTACTATTGTAGTCCAAAATCAAGGAGTTCATCAATTTCAACGAGTGCTCTGTCCCCTTCAACACGTGTGGGATCTCGTTGGATCCAATGTATGCTTCGCTCACTTGTTTTCCCTCAGAAAAATCGTCACATATGTTCCACTGGTTGGACGAGCTGTCGTCCACTGTGTCTGAAAAGTACACTGCAAACTTGGGTGGTTTGTTCAACACTATTTTCAAATCGGAAGATTCATCTTCGTCATCATCCTCTTTTGCATCTGGTGTGTTGTTTGTTATTGTACCATTTTCCAGTTTTTTGTTTCCGTTGTATCTCATCCCATTGCTGCCGATGCTGTTGTAATCAGGAGTCCCGGTTTGAGAATTAGAGTTCAGGCTGGATGTGCTCTTGTGTGTCAACGACAAAGAGCAGTTTACAATCGAATTGATTGGGAAAAAAACTCTAAACAAAATCTTTGATTTATCAGCAATAGCACTGAAAAAATAGTTGATTTCATAATTTTTTTTGGATATCAGGATTAGCAAATCTGTAGCATCTGCCATGATATCGTTCAAACATATTGGAGACAAATTTGATAGTTCACTGACAATAGGTAAGCTCGATTCGTCAAGATGACCAGACTTGATTCTTTTCCAAGAACCCACAGTCAACGACATGGCGTCAATGAAGTGGTAGTTGTTGTTGAGTTCCCACGGAATGTTGTCAAACTCAAACTCATCGCTGTAGTGCATATCGGTGGCACTTGCTCTGTGGTGGCCATCTCTGTCTTCGCCGTCTTCGTCAACATCCATCTCTTCATCGTTCTCAGCATATGTGTTGTTGTTGTTGTTGTTGTTGATGTTGTTTTGCTGTCCACCTTGATACCCACCGTTCGTTCCATAATCCAAATTTGACACGCTGCTTGATTTCCTGTATTTTGCTCTTCTGTTTTGGAACCAGATTCTCACTTTTTTCTCTTCCAACCCTGTTTTCAATGCAATTTGCTTTCTGATATCTGGATTAGGCGAAGGGTTCATTTCAAATTCCTGTATTAATATATTCAAAGCTTCCCCTGAGGCTCTTTTTCGTTTGTTCTTCGATGACTCACTGTTGTTGTTATTATTGTTATTGTTATTGTTATTGTTATTGTTATTGTTATTGTTATTGTTATTGTTATT
>PTXO01000097.1:0-22072 GCA_003020785.1 Hanseniaspora gamundiae
TTTTTTTAAATTTTTTTTCCCTTTTTTTTATTTTTTTTTTTTCTTTTTTTTTTTTTTTTTTTATACATTCTACTTTTTATTTATCTTTAATGAATTACAAATGATAACGACGATTGCTCGTATAAACGAGTGTTTCTTGGAAGTATATATTTGATTATCTCAGATTAGATTAGATTAGATTAGATTAGATCAAGATATGATCGGTGTTTTATCTTAATCTTTATCACCCGGTATTATAAAAAAATACTTTATCTCTCTCAAGTTCATTTAAACCACCCCATACTCGACAATTTGTTCCTATGCATTATCACGTGACACTGTATATTAAATCGTTTTGATGTTAAAAGCAAGGAAGAAAAAAAAAGTAATAAAACTGTGTAAATTTCCTTCTCTTCTGTCCCTTTGTTTGAGACCACAGTTTTTTATTGCTGTTCTGTGTCTGTGGTGTGTGTGATTTTTTTCGGTTTGGGTTTTTTTTTTTTTTTTTTTTTGACTTCGTGATTTATAATAATTTCTAATTTATAGATTCGACGTTTGATTAGTAATTTCACGAGATTTTCTTAGTAGATTCAGGAGAAAAGGAAATAATCTCGTGAATATGTGTGAGTGTGTGTATGAGAGTATAATTTTTTAATTGATTAAAAAATGGATGTGTGTAGGGGCCATCAAAAGACGATGACGATTAGATGTTATTTTAAGAAAATTGAATATATATATATATATACATGTATATATGTATTTGTAATACTTGGGATGATTATATGTTCTGATAACAATCTATATTATATAATATATAAAAAGATCAAAAAACCAAGTCATTAACTATAAACAAAATACAATACAAACTCTAATTATGACTAATAAAAATGATATCGGATATGCACCATTGAGTGAAATCCAATCAAAGGAAATTATATCATTGATTGACAAATCGGATGATAATTCGAGCAACAAGGATGTTGCACATACAGAAGATGGTGCAAGTATACGATATGGGTCTTTCAGCTCCCTTGCAGCATTGGATACACAGATAGAGGTTCCTCAGGGAAGACATCTAGGAATTTTTAGTACCGTTGTTCTTTTTGTTTCGCGAATCATTGGGTCTGGGATCTTTGCCAGTAGTGGTGTTTACATCAACTCTGGTGGGAATTTGCTTATATATTTCTCGATTTGGATCCTGGCCGCAATCTTGGCCTTTTTTGGGTTATTTCTATATTTGGAATTCAGTTCATTGATTCCTAAAAATGGGGGTACCAAAAATTTCTTAGAAAAAACATTCGATAAACCAAAATTCATGACAAGTGTTGTCTTTGGAACGTACACCGTTTTCACAGGTTTCATCATTACAACAGCAATTGTCTTTGGTCAATATTTCTTGGCCATTTTCAACGTTCACAATGATTACTTGGCTAATTACGTTGGTTTGATATCAGTTTTCGTTGTTGCACTAATACATGGGCTTTCTGTTAAAAGGGGTATCCATATACAGAATGTGCTAGGTGGTTTGAAATTGGTGATCATTGCCATCTTGTGTGTTTCGTCATTCTTGGTTTTGTTTGCTCCTCAAGTTTTACATTTATCAGCAGATTTATCCATTCCATCATTAATCGAGTTCCCAGAATCGTCCAATTTGGTCACAGCTTCCACCATTTCTACAGATTTTATTCAAGCTTTCTTCTGTTACTCTGGTTGGAATAGTGTACACAATGTCACATCAGAGATCATCAATCCAACAAGAACATTGAAAATTGCGGGCTCTTTGTCTCTTTTGATAACACTAATATGTTATACATCGCTTGTTGCTGCATACGTGAAAGTCTTGAGTTTTGAAGAGATTAACAATTCGGGTGCTTTACTGGGATCTATATTTTTCCGTAAAATTTATGGGGAAGTTATCGGAGGGAAATTCATCACTTTCACCATTGCCATATCCTCATTATCCAATTTGTTTGTTTGTGTTTTTGGTATTGGCAGAATGAATCAAGAAATCTTCAAACACTCCTACTTGCCATTTTCGAGTAAATTTGTGAGAAATTGGCCTTCTGATGGTCCACTAGCAGCCAACCTACTATGTGCTTTCTTTACTGGTTTTTGGTTGGTCTTGACTGCTGGAGACAGCAGTGCTTACAACTACATCGCCTCTATGGAGGGCTACTCTGCCCAACTGGTTTTATTGTTAGTCACCATTGGTCTTTACGTTTACAAGAAGAAAAACCCAAACCACATTCCAGAGATCAAGTCGTCCAATGTCGGGAACTATCTGATGATTGCACTATCGGTGTACCTTTTGGTATCTCCCTTTGCTTCGAAAGATACCTCCGGTACAAACTCGCTAAGGGGCTTACCATCGTATAACATGTGTGCCGTGATTATCATCTCACTGTGTTTCCTATACTGGTTTGTCAAATTTTTGGTACTTCCAAAAATATTCGGTTACATCTTGTTCCCGGAAATCGATGTTTTAGATGATGGTTTAATAGTACAAAAATGGTGTAAATAGTACACAAACAGTTTGCCAGATGTGGTAGAGGAGCAATTTTACATTCAGCAACAAGAACTGGCATAACAACAGTGCTTCTTCTTGCATGATGCATAAAATATGTATCCATGTACATATATACATATATATAGGATAATAATAACTTAGGTAATAAAAAAAAAGAGTAACAGTCTTGCATTTTCTCGTCTTTAGATATGAATGTTAGTGTTAAACTGCTGGGCAAGGCCATTGTCTGGTCTGGTCAATATTATTGCGTCTAGTAGTGGGAAAACGAGACTTGAGGATTTGATATATTATCATCTAAACTTAGTTGACAGTATTTCAAATACCTCGTCTTCATATAAGGAAAATACAATACAATACAAACAAGAGTTCAAGAAGGAGCAGGGTTTCATAGAAACACCTCATAGGAAAAGAAAGATAACAGCCATCCGTTGACACACAACGCCAACTGCCTTTCTATTAATTAATTTTTTTTCATGTATTTTGCAAATTGAATTTATCAAAAAACTAATCATTAAACCTAAATAATGTACAATTTTATTTTTTCGCAATCAAAAAAACGCAAATTATAATTAAAATCACTAAACATATTCAAATACATATCATTTGGAAACTTAAAAATATCAAACAAATAACAACATCTTCAACAACGCGTAATGTCAGTACTGTAAATTGATACTTAATAATTAAATCAAAGAAACAAACTTCAACAGGAGGAAAATTAAAAACTCCCTATAATAAGCTCTTTGATAAAATCATATCAACCTTCAACATACTTTCACATAACACATCTCAGTGGTTATTCTACATCTCTAATCCAAAATAAAACAAATAAAAGCAGCAGCACATAATAAACTTTGAGTTAAGGGAACGGAAAAAACGTCAAAAAAAACAAGAGTGAGTATAATATAAGAAACAAAAACAATTTAAGTGTATGAAACAATCAAACAGTTTAAGCTTCGACAATGATACCAGCAGAAGCTTGAACTTTAGCTTTTTTGGCGATTTTGTGTTGAGATTTCAAACCAACGGAACCACCACCCCAGTGTTTTCTGTTTTCTTCGTATTTTTCAACAAAGTTGGAGTTGATGGTAGAGACCAATTTAGCCAAAGCGGCTTCATCTTCTTCTCTAACTTCAGTCAAAGCAGCAACAGCGGAGGTTTTTTGGTTGACCAATGTACCTAATCTAGCTTTACCTTTGATGATGGCGTATGGAATACCCATTTTTTTACACAAAGCTGGTAAGAAAATGACCAATTCAATTGGGTCAACATCGTTAGCAATCAAAACCAATTTAACTTTTTTGTTTTCAATCAAGGAAACAACGTGGTTCAAACCGTATTTGACAACGTATGGTTTTGGAGAAGCTTCTTTTCTAGTTTTACCTTCGGCAATAGCAGCGGCTTCTTTGGTTAATCTTTCTTTCTTTTCAGCAGCAGTTTCTGGTCTGTATTTGTTGAACAATTTCAAAGTTTCAGCAGCGGTGTTTCTGTCTAAAGTGTGTTGAAATTGAGCAATTGCTGGAGGAACTTTCAATCTCAAGGACAAAATTTTCTTTTGTCTTTGGACTTTGACATATTCTGGCCATCTAACATATCTGGACAAGTTAACTTTTGGTTGAACAGCTTGACCAATACCAAAACTTCTTGGAGTAGATTTGGATAATGGGTTAGTTTTTTTGGTTTCTTTTTTACCTCTGATAGCTAATGGAGCTGGAGCAACTTTTTTACCTGGAGCCATTGTGATTGATTTGAACTAGGGAACTTGGTTTTTTGACCTTTTCTTAGGATGAGGTTTATCATTGGAAGAGGAAAATAAGAAGCTCTTCATATATATAAATCATCTCTCCTCATTAAAATCTAACTATGATGAACTTTAAAATAAATAAAAAAGAATTTCTTTGAAAAAATATAAAAACAAGATATACAATTACCTTTTCTGGCAATTATCTGTTTTTTCACGTTTTTTTCAAGCTGAAAAGATATAATAATTATTGCTTTTTTAGATACAAAAAAATATAGAATATTGGTTGTTGTTGCTTTTTTTTCAAACAATACGTGTGGTGTACAGGTGTAAGAAAACCAGTTTTGTCACAAAATCGTTACTCCTCGTCACTTATTAAAGAGATACTCCTCCGTCAAATCACTTAGTCGCCAAAACTGTCACTGCGCGCTTCTCTATCCTTATCTGTCGCTTCGTACTTGGAAGCTTTCAACCACCCAGCAGACATGTTAACGGCAGTTTCCCATCTCTTCCAACCACTTCTTCTTTCCTCAGTGGAGGTTGTGCTTCTAAAGATCTCAGCCTGCTCTTTTTCAATTTTGACAAAAGGATCTTTCGAGTCATCATCCATGTAGTAGTCCTCAGAAGTGATATGTTTCTCGCCGTGGCCAACCACCCAATTTTTTACGTCTTTCAAATCCTCCCAAAGAGCTCTGTCTCCTTTATTGACCTCACCAAAGTTGGCAGCAACAGCAGCGCCAAAAGCAGTACATTCTGCCGTGTTAGATCTCTTCACCTTGGTACATGGTCCCAATATGTCAGCCTGGATCTGTAAAAACTCGTCGCTTTTGCTCATACCACCGTCTACTGTTAGTGATGAAAATTTTGCGCTTTCGTAACTGAATTGTTCAATGTCATGTTCAAATACGGGATCCCTTCTACCTTCAAGTTTACCGTCTTTTGTCATCGCTTTCAAAATCGATCTAACTTGGTAACAGATCCCTTCTAGGGCAGCTCTTGCAATATGAGCAGCTTTGGTGTACTGCGTTAGTCCAAAAATGGTTCCTCTGCTGTCACTGTCCCAGACTGGAGCAAACAACCCACTAAACGCAGGAATAAAGACAACACCTCCAGAATCCGAAACTTGAGATGCAAGTGGGCCAATATACTCAGACTTGGGAATAAGTCTCAAATTGTCTCTTAACCATTGAACACAAGATCCAGCAACAGCGATAGAACCCTCCAATGCAAAATGAGGTTGAGAGTGCTCTTCGTTTTCTTTTAGATTCGGGAACCAATAAGAAACGGTACTCAACAAACCGTGCTGGCTTGACAATTTCTTCACACCGGTGTTGTACAGAAGAAACGATCCTGTTCCGTATGTGCACTTAGCAGCGCCTGGTTTGAAACATAAATTACCGCACAATGACGCACTCTGGTCACCTAGGCATCCTTGTATAGGTTTTCCCCAGATGTGTTTTTTCAAAACCTGCATGTCTTCTTTGTTCAAACCATTCGTATTGTGAATGTGGAAATCACCATAGTACTCTGAAGAAGACTTGATAACAGGCAATGCAATTTTTTGAGGATCAATCCCCCAAAACTCTAATAGTTCTTGATCATATTGAAATGTTTGAAGGTTCATGAATCCAGTTCGTGACGCATTGGTGACGTCGGTAAAATGATTTTTCTGCCTAGTCAAGTTGTATAGTATCCAACTATCAACTGTACCAAACATCAAATCATTGGCTTTGTAGCTCTGCAAAGTCTTAGAATCGTTATACAATAACCACCTTAATTTTGAAGAGGAGAAATATGTTGAGAAAAGAGGTAGCCCTGTAGTTTCCGTGTATTTCTCCACAAAGGACGGAGAAACTGTTTTTTTCAAATCATCAATCAAATCTAAGTTTCTGGTGTCACTCCAAACAATACCGTGATCATACACGGGAACTCCCGTTTTCTTACTCCAAACAATAACGGTTTCTCTCATGTTGGCAAGTCCAATCGAGGAAACCTCGTATTGATTCAAATTTTTTGACTGACGGACCTTGTTTGTCGCTTCCAAACTGTTGCAACACTCTATGAAGCATTTCTGAATGTGGTCTAGAATATTCAATGGGTTGCACTCACACCACCCTTGTTTGGGGAAAGACAATGTTGGATTAAAGTAATCCTTTTCAACACACAACTGATCATTGGGTTCAACCAATATTCCCTCCCTGGAAAATATTTGCTCCTCAACCACGCCACCTCCTTGTGTAGCAGCGTTTTGGGCGGACAACGTTGCTTTGAGGGTAGCGGGCTTTCTCGATGCAGTAGTCGAATACTCGATTTGATACTTCGCCACTTCCTGACTCAACTTATTGAAAAAAATAACTCTCGAAGATGTAGTACCCACGTCAATACTCGCTATAAGAGGAATGCTTTCTATTTTTGACATAGTACTGCTTGTTTTAAATTTTCTTTGGTTTTTCATATATGTATGGATATAAAGTCTACTAACCCTTTGATGCACTCTAAAAAAATATGTGTGGAATGTGTTCATTACATGTATATGATTAGATAACTTGACTTTCTTTTATACTTGATGAATCATAAGGTCGGTGTGTGAGTTGTTGGTCTTTTTTTCTATTTAAGTCTCATATTTATACAAAAGCTAATTATGACTCCTTAAATTATCCTCGTTTTCAGTGATTTACTAACGAAAACTTAACGGAATTCTTGGTATTCCTTTCTTCCGTAACTAGCAAGAAAAAAAAAAAAAAAACGAGAGAAACAAAAAAAAAGGCATGCACTGGAGTATGTGTAGGCAGCTAGACTCTTTTGGTGACAAGACGCTCGCGTAATAAAATGATTTAATCAAAATAAAAATGATCGGGTCAACCATTTCTCTGGCACCAACCCATGGTCAAGGTAATGCGTATAAAATTGAAGTATTTGTTGTAGATAACTCTATAAAGTATAAACGTGGAAAAAAGTTTTGTTATTAAATTATTGTTACTGTGGGGTATTGCACTTCTTTCAGTTCATTCTAACTGTTGCGTCTCCAACTTATTCGAGATATGTAGTTTTATTTCCCTCTTTCACATTGTTTATGATGATATGCATACATCTATTCTGATGCTTAAAGAACGTAGGCAAATTGAGATTTCGTTCTTAGTGCAACACCATATTTGAAAAATAGGAATGGAACTGGAATCAAAACAATTGCAAGTAAACCTAGTAACAACCCAGCCCAATTGGTACCCATACCTCTAAACATGTATCCGGCAAACAATGGGAATGCAGCACCAAATGCAGATCTCAAAAAGGTGTTACCAGCAATGGCAGAAGCAGCCAAAAACAAATATGCATCAATGATATAGTTGAAAGAAGTCAAGAAAATACCAATCAACCCAAACCCAATGAAACCACCACCAATCGTTGGAACGATCCAGTGAATTTTATCTGGATAATTACCTGTCCAACAGAACCATAGGATACCGATTGGGAAAACTATCCCGGAAATCATCATAGGTTTCAATCTCTCTTCTGGACATGGTTTACCGTTGTTTGCGTCGACAGCTTTGACATAGTTTGGTTCGTAATGGTAAACCATGACCAACGAAAAGACACCCATACCAATGATCAATGCGATATATGGTAGTTCCCCATTTTTGTGGAAACCATAACCTTGGGAAAAGACGATTGGATATGCCTCTAATAATAGATATAGAATACCGTAGACAAAAGAATTGTATAGTGTAAATAAAAATAAAATCGGTTCTGTTCTTAACATTTTCAATGGTCTAACGATAGTCTTGGTAACAATATCATGAATAGATAGCGTATTGTTTTCGTGGGCAGCGTAGATCCCCCAGTTACCAGACTTCTTTCTCATTGCAGCAGCTTTTCTACATAAAATGATTGGATGATGTGTTTCTTCAAAGAAAATACAGACCAAAACAAACATAAGCACGGCATAAATACCCAAAGCATATTCAATCCATCTCCAACTGGTATACCAGACAATGTAAGATGTGTAGACTGGAGTCAAGATAGGACCAATGAAAATCGTCAAAGCAAAGACAGAAACAACTGTACCTCTTTGTCTATTGTTAAACATATCACTCATTGCAGCAGGAATAACAGCCAATGGGGCAGCACCAATGGCACCACCAAAAAATCTACAAATCATAATAGTTTGTAGATTTTCACCAGTAGCCACCGCAAATTGAAATAGTGCAAAACCAAACGCAGATATAATTAAGATGTACTGTCTTCCGTACAATTCAGATAGTGGGGCATAAATAATTGGAGCCACTGCAAAACCTAAAACATATAGTGTAACACCAAGAACAGCAACAACTTGAATAACATGGTATTTAGCACAAATTTGAGGAACAGCAGAAGCAAAAGCAGAAGAACCCATGGTAACACCCATACAGTTCAGGGCCAATATAACAACGATGATCATTTTCTTTTTCATTGGCCAGTTGAAAGGATGTAAAGGATCATCAGGACCATCGTATGAAACCTCCCATGGTTCTCTTTTTGGTAAAGCTGGAGGATATGGTTTGTTGCCCCCCATTGGTGGACAACCGTCATATGACAGCTCTTCTTCTTCGTTGAAATCCACCCCAGTAAGAATCTTGGATAGTCTTCTATTGACTTCAGAGTTCGATTCGCTACGAGCCAAGGAGGACGTATCTATACGTTCTTCTCCCTCATTGTTTAGTTTTTTATTCTTTTGGTTTTCCTAATCTCCACCTTCAAAACTCACCAACTCATCTGATAGCTGAGTAGCTTGGTCGCCGGTATCGTTATCTAGTTCTTCTTCTTGTTTCAGGTATCCTGAAGAATGACTGGCGGTGTCATCTGCAACTTGTGGTTTTTCTGCAACTTGTGGTTTTTCTGCAACTTGTGGTTTTTCTGCAGCAACCGATTTACTGGTATGAAAAGATGTTGTTGACATGTTATTTTTCGTACACGGTTGTTTGGTTTGTGTTGTTGTATTATTTAGATAAGGAAGAGTGAGCTTGAAAAACGGAAAAGAATCTTCAGCACATATTTGAAACCAATACTCACATGAATGCTTATATATAAGTGATATAACTATTCATATGACACATATGATGAGAACAAATATGTTTTCTGTACATCCGTCCCGTATCTGCCATGGGACTACATACGAGAATCAGATAAAAATGCACTAAATACTAAAATTCCAAAACCAACATGAACCTTTTGGCCCACCAAATCACATATACATCACTATTCACTTCTTTCTCCTTTTCTTTTTATTCTTGCTGTTTCTCTGAAATTTCAGTTGGCATGTAAACAAATGTTCATCTATTTCTCCGTTCCCTAAATCCGCGGAACCAAGACTATGAGTGTAGCTATATCCGCTGCCTATTTTTGACTACTACCAAGAACAATTTTGTTTACATAATATCGTTTCTTTATCTCTGCCTATGTTTCACTGAGTCTCCCCTTTTTGTGATGATCATTGCGAAAGAAAAAGAAGAAGACGAAAATGATGTTTGACATAATTCCCAGTGGTTTTCTGCGTGGAAATACAAAGAAAAAGAAGTTTTTGTGCTTCTTTTTTTTTTTCCGCTTTTTATTGCCTTTCTCTTATGTTAATTATTAAAAAATTTAATTCCCTCAATTTACTTGAAAGGACAAGTCATTTCCCGGGGAAACCGGTCTCTTTACGGCAGCAGGCTTTTTGTCTTTGCTAAGAAACTAACGTTCGTTTTCATTGATCACAACATTCTTCCACGGAACTAGATGAACTGATCAAAATGTGTATGGATTCCATAGTAGTTTTGAGGAGGAGAGAAGAAGTGCATAGATGTGTTGTCGTTTAACCTAGATGCCTGAATTACCAAACAAAAACAAAAACAAAAACAAATGTTACAGATAGTTTTGTGATCGTCTTTGTTGTGATGTGGGTCCCTAAAATAAATATCTTTGGTACTACATTTTTAAAAAGCAAGACAAAAGTAGAAGAAAACGAATATGTTGGTTCTCTTCGTTTATATACCTTTCAACAAGTATCACTTTTCCGTTGGCTATATATAATCATATAGTAGCTGCAGCCGCGGAAGAACCAAAGAGGAAGGAGAATAGTGTTGATCAGGGATTACCGAAGCGGTGTCTTCTCTCTCAACATGAAATAATTGATTTCATCTTCGATCTTTTTCTTGTGTCTGTTTATGTATGTTCTTGTTTTCTTTAACCGGATAATTAGTGGCAACTGTGATTTATTATTACCTTCCCAGCGTACATTTTCTACAAATCTATGAGAATAACCACGGTGTCTTGGTTGTAGTTTCATTATATATTGCAATAGGCAGGCGGTGTCAAGAGAGCATCTCTCTCGGATTTTGTTTTTTCGTATACCGACAGCACGTGCTCGATTACGCGAACACCGAACAGCTATCTATATTTGCCTCCACTTGGAAGAGAGTGATTCATATGTCGCAGTACATGTAACGATGATCATATTTGGCATAGATGGGATATACACCAAAACTCCCTACGCACAAACACAAATTTCTTAATAGTTTAGATGAGTTTAACAAGGTACAAACTTCCAGAAAGCTTGAAACAATTGGCTTTTAGCGGCATCGATACTCATCTCCATCACGCAACAAACAAAGATCATCACCTCATCCTACTCCATGTGTATAAACGATTTCAACGGTTGACCAAACTGATCAATTTCAACAAAACTAACATGAGAAATGACTACAGAATAAGGAAGAACTATAAGTACTATTTGCAAGTTAAATTTAGAAAGGAAAACTATCCATTGAAAAGGAATATTGCTCTAGAATTGAACACAAACACAATAGCAGATGTTGATTTGCAACATCCCGTTAAGATAGACGCCAATGTATTAATAAACACGTATAATTTTATGTTGAAAGGTATAAGATGCATTTTTCTTGAAAAGAGTGAGACTCATACGTTGATCCGTGAAGACGATTTGTGTTGCAAACGAATCGTGAAGAATATTATGAATATGCAATATGAAAAATTCAAACTATACCATCAGCCTCAAGGAGGAGCTTCCTCTTTGTCCTCATCGTCACACTCTTCTTCCTCTTCTTCTTCTTCTTTTGTACCTTTGTCATCTTCATTTACGGGATCCAGTGTGATGGGGCTTCCTGCTAAGATCACCAAGAAAAGTAAGGAGACGATTTTGAAGAATTTCGAGATCGAAAAAAACCTACATGAAAATTACAACTATTTGATTATCCCACATAGCCAGGCTTTGGATACGCAATCTATCAAAAATAGTGAATGTTTGAAATTCTTAAACGTTGCCACGTTTGATAGAAATTTGACATATTTGAATGAATGTTTGAATACTCAATTATAAAAGAACACAATGTATACTAAACAACGGAAAGTTTTATCAACTCTTTTACATATTTTAATTTGTCATCGTCATAATAATACACAATCAACGTATAGGTCATATCATCAAAGACCAAGTTACAATCGTATTGGTAAAATAGTAAAGGTTTCCAGAAAAGCACAAACAGATTCATTTCATCTACGGTGTTTCTCTTCGAGTACTTGTTGCAATCAATCTCAAATTTCTTCGGTAAGACTTGGTCGCTCAAGCATTTCATAGTTATTTCATTCAGGGTGTTTTCTTCAAGACCCCTACCTTTGACCATAATTATTATTTCAGCGGGACATGTTCCATCCAAATGGTTAAACTCGTTGTACTCGGGGAACTGAATATAAACGTTATGCTTCTCTTCCAATTGAGCCAATTGTAAATGGAATTTGACCTGGTTGCTTTCAAGCGGCTTCCCTGCGTCTGGTTTGCTTGTTTTCATCATTATACTTGCCAATTCATCAACGGTTATGCTTGTGATGGTATAATCTTTATCCTGTGTCGTATCATTATCAGTACTATCTACTGTTTTTAATAGTGCTTCTGCTAACTCAAATAGCTCTTTTTCCACTTTTTCAATTATTTCTTGATTTTTAGCTGGACATCTAATCATAACATTATAAAATCTAATAAAAGAATACTCGTTTTGAGGATATTGAAAAGTGTCAAAAAATTTGATGAAAACATTATATTTTTTCATAATACTTTGAATTAACTGCCCACCATTACCAATAATAGCACGGTGTATGGATTCGGGAATGTAGAGCCCTTTCTCTATTGGCAATTCTTTTTCCACCGAGCCAAGACTCTTGATCAATCCGTCTATTTTGTCATTCGTCTGTATTTCAACAAATATGGTTTCTATACTACTCAACCGTTTTGAAGAGAAATCTTTTGCTTCTTGTGATGACTGTTGTGGTAATATCAACGATATTTGGGTATCACACTCATCTTGGATCTTGTTGAGTTTGCCGAATTTCTTACCACTAACAAAATCTTTGAACTCAGGAAGCACTTCGATCAAAAGTTTCATCTGAGAAAACTTTATTGTTTTTAAAAAAGGATCAGATATCATTTTTTGGAAAGTGTTATCAAAAAAATCGCCCACCAAAGTATACTCAGAACTGATAGAATCATATGTCACATTCAAATCTGTATCCTCCTTAACGAAAAAATCAAGAGGATTATTTTCACCGTCACATTTGAATGAAAACTCGTACACTTTGTTCAAAATCTTGATGGCAAAAACTCGAGTCACCAAATTCAACAAATTTTCATCTGTTGAATAAAAAATAATGGAATTGCTGCTCAGTTGTAAATCAATAAAACATCCAAATTCCGCCATCAAACTTTCTATGGCAATTTCATAGTATTCGCCTATAAAACTCAACTTATCGTTGCTCATGTTGTTTAATTTGCTTTGGATGGTTTTGATGTATTTAGGTTTGTTCTTCAAATTTGCCACTTTTTTGTTCAACAAGTCTTCCACTATGATACAGTGCTCCTTAAAAGGACCAGTTATAAATACTTTTTTTGAAAGAGGATTACCACTGTATTTTACCAAATTAGATAGCAGCTTTGGTGTATAAATCTGTACTCCGTAGAACTCAGAAATTTTAGCAAAATCAGCTAACTGAACACCACCAAGTAATACAATATCGTAATATGTAGACAAATTGATGCTGTTCACCGTGTGACCTTTGTAACTGTCACAAAGACTCCGCACGCTTGGCTCACAAAAATACAACTTACTCTCAACCCCAAATAATTTTAACAAATATTTTGATTTCTTTCCAAGCTTCTTCTGCTCAAGCTTATTGTTTACTCTGTTACCAAGGTTGTCGTCTTCCACAGGTGGATATAAACCAAAATTATCAGTGATCAAATACTCAACTCCAAACTTGTCGCAAGCTGCGTTTAGCTCCAAAAATCCATCCTTCTTCATTTCTTCCAACGTCTCCTCATCAATGACAATATCCAAAGATTTGTGTTTCTGCTGACTTGGTTTTGATTCTGTAACAAGTAAGCGCAAGTAGTTGGTGTCTTCAAGCAAAAGTTCCTCAGAAATGTGAACAACGTCTTTGCCGCCATCAAGTTCACTACAACCTCCAAATACACAATGTCTGCCTTGTTTAGTTTTCGGCAGTTTTGCCAATTTATCAAACAGCGCAATTGATTCAATTGTTTTCCATTGAATGTTGTCCTGAATTATAGACGATTCAGAGTTTCCAAACTGTGGCTTGAAGTAAATGTCTACTGGTCGTTTGTAACAGTGTATCATTGCTGTTTTTGGCTGGCAGTGTGTCTCTGTTCTTTGTATATATATACATATATATGTTAACTTGACTCATTGCAGTGGTACAGATGGGTAAGCTCTCTCCACTTTGTTTACACTTTTTTGTGATGAATCAAAAAAATACGAGAGAGAGAAGAGGAAAGCACACATCTGCAACCAAATCCGAGTCCGAAGCATACACCGAAAATATCTTCTTTGTCCATGAAAAAAATACTTGCAATGAAGAGATTGTTTACCATGACCTTACACGATATGAAGCTTATATATCTGTATTTATAGAGTTGCTAGGGCAGAAGAAACCAAAAACCAAAACACCACAATGCCGCCTGGACCACAAAGACGGAAGAGAGGAGGAAGTTCGATGAGAGGAAGACGCAGAAGTAGTTTGATGTCAAACCAGCCTAGTGAGGAGGAACTACTAAGACAGAAGCAGAGAGAACTTCTTCAACTAAACAGACTAAAATGTACAGATGTCACAGCTAACGGAGGCTCCGGAATACTGAAAGATCAGGCTGAGATTTTTCCTTACAAACGGCGTTCTGTTGTTAATTTTCTGAGAGATCGAATATTAATAGATGTTTTAACACTACACAATGTTTCTAACAGAAGAATTCAAGCGAAATCTCTGAAGCAGCACTTGCCTAGTGTAGAAGAATTGCAGAAAGTATATCTTAATCAAGTTGCCGAAGTTGAGGCTTTGCAAAACGAGATACAATTTTACAATAATGACAAATTGCTGGAAAAACTCTGTCATCCAGTCATGTCTAACATAAACTCATTCAATGAAACCTATGTCTATTTACAAAATTTGGAGCAAAAATTATACGACAAATTCAGAACATCAAAGGATTTGGAAAGCAACCATTATGGTGAGCAGCTACCTTCCAACTTGAGCGTTGTCGAGAGTGTAGAAAAAGAGGAAGGTGTAAGTATTGGAGGCCATGAAACACCAAGCGAAATTTCAGATTCAAAGATTTTAGAGCAGAGCACAGCTGCGGAAAGTACAGACATGGTCGAGCCTAAAGAATCTCTAGCAAAAGAAAATAGCGACGTAACAAAAGAACAAAGTTTAACTTCTCCCGCAAAGAGCGATTCTTCCTTGTACAAAGATATGCTTCAAAAATGCAACTATACTGGTTTGCAAAATGTTTACAATAAAGTGGAAGGGCAACTTGAGTCACTAAGAAATGATTTGAATCAAGCGCCAACAAATTATTGGAAAGATGAGTATCCGAAATACCTAGCTTCGTGGAGAGAAAAGGAAGAAGAAAAGGCTAAAGCGGAGGCAGCAAGAAAGTTGGAAGAGGAGAAAGAGAGAGAAAATCAAAGAATTGCTGCAGAAGTTAAGAAGCAACAAGAGTTGCAACAGAAGGAGAGCTTTATTCATGAGCCTATACGAGCAAGTGACCTTGTGCCTCTTTCGCAGCCCATAATCAGCAATCCCTTGTTCCAGATGAATCCCGAGCCAGTGATACCTAGTAGTGTTCCAATAAGTGTGGCCGCAAACTCTGGTTTTATCTCTGCGGCTCATCCAATGGTACCTGTGCCTGATGGAATAACAAATCCCATCAGAGAAACACCGGCATCTGCCGGTCAACCACAACAAATTTTGGAACCGCGGTCGTTGCAACCTCAGCCCGCACCCACTACATCTTTACTTGATGAACTGAATGATCCAGCGATTTTTGGTAGGAACTCGGATCCCAACAACGTGCTGCAACCACCTTCTCAAACAGACGTACCACAGGACCAGCAAGCGAAACATGAACGGAAGCAGTCTACCTCAGACTATAACTACTTCAATGATTTTGGTACGTTCGATACAGAATTTGGAGATAACCCATTTCCGGATTTTGATCCGGCATTCTTTTAGTGTGTCTATACTTTTTGAGTGTTTCTTTTAGTTACAGATTTTATAAATGTAGTAGTTGAATAGTTATGTATAAATCTGTATCACGCTATCTCCAGAAAATGTTGTTGATTTGTCTGATTAATCTACCTGATGCAAAAGCAACAGTCAGAAAAATGACTACTGTTTGAATAATCATCAAGTTTAAGCACGAAAACATAAATCTTGGACAGAATATTTTCCACACCATCAAATGTCTCTTGAAGTGCGTGACCCATGCAAAACTACTCAAACATAGAACAGTGTTGTATATCAATAGCATTCCGCAGTTGGACACAATTCTGGTTAAGAGAGTTTGCGGCTTTAATACACTAGGCGGTTGTTTCCACAAAGTTAACAGTGCGGCAGCTAAAGATACAATAATGAAGGGGCCAAACGTATTCAAAATCACTGAAATCTGGGTGAAAGGGAAGGTAATTTTCTCTGTCAACATGAATCCGATATCCCACTGAATGGAAGGAATTGTGGCTTGGTGTCCAGTTGAGAAAAAATGCTGATAACCTAGCAATCCTAGAGTCACCGGGCCTATCAGGTTCTCCTTCAACTTCAATAGATCAAAAATTTCTAGAATACTCAACAACTGATTGATCATTATGAATAAGGACAATTGAGCCAACGGCTTGTTGAAAAATATAATGGCAATAATAAAGTTGATCACCAAAAGAAAAAACTGTGCACCATACACATTAGAATATCCCAGAATGGTGGCTGTTTGTGATTTCAAGTCGGTGTTTTTCAAATCGAGTTTAATGCACATGGGCCCCATCGCCCATCCAAAGTTTAAGGCTATCATCGACAGACCAGTGATAATTCTACTGATGCTGAATTTCCAAACCTTGACATCAAAGGGAATAGGTCCATAATTGGTTTCGTAATAGTTCATAAACCAGTATATAAAATTCAAAAACAACGCAGATTTCAAGAACTGGTTGATCCAAACAGGAGCTTCTGCTTGGTATGAAGAAGAAATGTTGTAGTAGCCCTTGATGCATGTTGGTAAAAACCAAATCAATAAAAACACACCAAGCATGGCCCACCACGAATAATTGTTCGCATTGATGAAGGTAGGGATGCATTTTGTGCCCTGTTCTTCTCTGCAGATCGTGATGTTGGAGGCCAATCTAGTTCCCAAAATCAGAAGTATAGAGTGGTATGCACCGATTATACGTGCAAATTTCCCCAATGGTAGCGTCTCAGAAGAGTCATTGGACTCTGACTGGTAAAACTCAGGTGAGTTATGCCCATCAAACTTGGAGCCTTCTGTTTCGGACTTTGTGAATTCAGCATCATTTTTCTTTGAGTCTTTGCTGAGAGAAACAGTGAAAAAGGCGTTTGTAGATGCTCTCTTGGGAGCAAATGCAAATTCATACAATGTTAGAAACCCAATAGTGGTTAAAAGAAATGCAACAATTCTGTCTTCCCAAATGGTAAACGAATTTGAGGTGAAGCACAACGCATGTAATGTAATCATTACACCAGCAACTCTTGACCAATAATCGTTTAGGTCCTCGACTGCCTTGATGGTCAACCATTTGAAATTGTATCTATCAAAGATTGGAATGCAGCAACCTGCGATGATACCGATGGCTAAAGCAAACAGAGTGCAGTAGAACCAATTGTGTAAGAAGCTTGGCTGGTTTAAGATCTGGAAAATCGAGTTCAACGTCACACAGGATATCATACACATCACTATAATAGAGGGAACAAATTCGTGCACCATCTGACCTACTACAATGGAGGGAATCAATTTAGTAATAACAATGATCAAACATAGCGAGATTGTCAATAGGGTGATACCAATGGCAATGCTCACAAGATCAAACTTCGCCCACATATTCTTACAGTTCTCTAGGAAAAGCTGTTGGTACTCTGAACCGTTTCCTTCTAGATACAATTTTTCCAACTTTGATATTATCACCTGATTGTTATCTAGTACTTTGCTCTTTTCCTGATATGTGTGTATTTGGTGTAAAGTCTTTTGGTGGCCCTGCTGTTGAATCAAATCTCCTATTGGCCATCCCAAGTTGTTGAAAGGGATCGGGATGTTCAATAGTATAGATACAGTTGGAACAAAATCTATTTGATCCACAACATGATAATCATTTGTGGTGCTCTTTAGTGGTGGTGTGCTCCCAAATTTTGGAGAGTAGACAAATAAGGTTGTTTCCAATTCGTCCTTCGAGTCACCCCCGTGGTTACCTGTGTGGTCCATCCCATGATCTCCAAAGATAAACAACACTGTGTCGTTATCTATTTTTGGTAAAAGATCATTTTCAATAAAGGAGTTCATCTGTTTTAACTTATTTTCCATTTCGTAGTGGTTTGGACCGTGCTTGTGCCCAACGTGATCCACACCTAGCATATGACCGATCAAGACGTCCCATTGTTGATCTTTTTTGTTTTTTTGTTGAAGAGGCAAGTTAGCGTTGAAAAAATCAATGACTCCGTTATCAACACTGTCTAAATCCCAAACGTTCAAAGATTCAAAATATTTCGAATTTTCAGAAAGATACGGATTAAACAGAGCATGCCACGTATCGTCACCAGCAAAAAGTATAGTTTTGTTCTGTGAGTGCATCTGCCTTATAAGGTTATCCTATTCAATAACGTCCCCATTGAAATTTGACCCAGCATCGATAAATGTCGGTAGGGACTCTGTCGTTAGCCCCTTAAGTCTCTGCAACGTTGTTGTTGGAGGATCAGACATGAACTTGTACAAGAAAGAGTGGTCTGCATCTTGCAAAATCGGGAAATGGTTATGGTAGAACTCTTTGCTGTTCGTTTGTGGAGTAACGAAATCAAATCTTAGAGCATCGATAATAAGTATGACAGATTTCTTGAAAGTGATCTGTTCTATTTGTTGTTGATGTTGTTCCATAGCATTGTCAAACTCGGGCATCTGAGACTCATAAGTAGCCACATCTGAAATGACTGTTCTTGTTAATAGGAAACCTTTACAGAAAAAAATCATAGAGATCAACTGCAAGAGTCCAAGGAAAAACATGAAGAAGATATATTTTGTGTGTGCTATTCTGAATCTGAAGGTGTTTTGTCTGTACACTCTCAGTTCGTCAGCTTTGTTCAATGCATTTTCCTTTATCTGAGAAGCATTTGTGGTATCACTGGTATACCCTCTATCTAGATTCATCGATCTTCTCACCACTTGCTCGTCAATATCATGACTACCTTTAGTGCTGTTACTCTGGCCTGTACTCATTTGGTTTTTTATTTCCTATACTGTTTTGTTCTTACTTATATATCCTTTCTCGAGACTTGGCTTCTTAATATTGTTTAGTTTTTTTATTTTGTTTTATTTTTTTTCAGTAGTATTGCTTATTTTTAGGACAATATTCGTTCTTCGGTTTGTCGTTCAGAGTTCCTTGCAAAGATATCATTTCTTTGGTTTTCTTTGGTTGTTTTTTTTTTTTTACAATGCAATACAGCGTAAAGGTTATTTACAGACCGGGTACTGTTACATGTGTGTGTATATAGTAATAAATGTATATGTAATATATTTAAACAGTGATTTTTTAGGTAACGATGCCAATAGAGTCATAAGGGATTGCATTATTGTTCCATATGACTTCATGTTGGAACTCTGCATAGTCCATGTATATTGTGGCAAAAAAATCTACGTCACCAACAAGAAACAACTTTGTGTTTTGTTTGTACCTGGGATAACATATATTCTTTTTTATTGATTCCATTGAGTCGTTATTATTGTTACTAATTTTACCACCACTACCATTGCTGCTAGTTCTTTTTGCAGTGTTGTTTTTCCCTAAATATGTATCATGTTTATTAAATTGAAACTTTCTAATTGGTATCAGTTCTAATTTTGTTAGATTTGTTTTTGATTTTCTAAATACTCGAACAAATGCCAGTTTCGATTTATCTTTGTATCGTATATCTGCTTCAGGTAGATACGACATAATTTTATCGCATATCGGATCATTTTTGTAATTAGAAACTATACTGATATATCTCGAGTAAGCTGGTGATGATGATGATGATGACGATGGTGATGATGACGGGTATGAATTGGTGATTTTCTGGTGTACAGAATTATTGATATTGTTATTAGAATACTCTATTAATTCATCGTTTTTGTTAAATGTTTTTTCTAAAGATATAACTTTGTTTAAAAGCATGGTTCCGAGGGTGTTGTTGTTATATTTATTGTATATTGATTTACTATCTTTATGCTTTTGTTTAGTATATATTTTAAAATTAATCTTCCTAGTGATGGAAAATGGTTTTGTTAAAGTTGTATGATATTTTTTATGTGCTTGTACAGATGATTTGGTAGTTTTTGAATGTGTTTCTGCGTTTGATGCAGTAAATGTTGTACCCAATGTTTGAAAATGCAATATCAGATCATTCAACGTGGGAAATGCAACCATTTGAACATAGAATTTTAAAGACACGGGTCTTCCTTGTAAATTATTACTAGATGAGTCGTACCTGTCATCATTTCTTTCACCATTACTAATACTATTATTACTACTGATACTGTTACTTTTGCAAACCGAAGGCATTATTGTTATTATTATTAGTATTATTATTCTTTTTATTATTATTATTATTTATTATCTTGTTTCTATAATGGTTGGGTATTTCAATTCAATTCAATTTTTTATCTTTGCTCTTTATTCTTGTTTTTTTTTTTTTTTTTATAGCATACATATAGAAAATACTATTGTATCAATACAAGTTTAAAAAATTTAATAATATTCTAGATTCTCATATTATATTTCTTTCATTTCTGTCCATTTATATATATGTGTTATTTTAAGAATGTTTATGTTAGTTTCAAAAATTATATATACTTTCTCAGTGCTCTTTTAATTTACTATACTCTATCATTATTACTATTTGTTGTATATCTATATAATTCAAAAATAGTACATCCAGCAATACAAGGTACTATCATTAATGACAGCAACGAAAAATTGAAAAAGAAAAGATAAAGGGAATGTAAATACTAATAATTATATAAGTAATGAAATGAAAAAGAAAAAAGTAGACCGAATAAATCCCCCAGAGAAAGAGAATCAAGGCAGCAGTGTATATTTATGTGTTTTATTGTTCTTACCATTCAAGTACCATAATACGCACGCAGTGGCAAAGAAAAGAGAAAAGAAGAAGAAGAAGAAGAAGAAGTAGACGAAAAAGAAGAAAAAAAAATGAGATCTCTCACGATATACAGTAGACGAACGATATATGAGGATATAAGATGCAGCACTTACAGCATGGTTAGTATCTAATATAATCTTGCTATCTTAAACACAAGATGATATAATTAAGTCAGTATCAACTATAATCCCACACTAAAAACTTTAAAAAAGAAAAAAAAATCACATTGTTATTTACGTTTTATTACTAATACAAAGATTAAGAGACGATGTATATAACAGTATTGCTATCTATACACATGTGTTAGCTCGTGGTTTGTTTGTTTGTTTATTTTTTTTCAAGTTTGTTTTTGTTGATTTCTTATCTTACTCGCTTATTAAATCTAGAAGAGAATGTTGTTGTCATATTAAATTCTCCTTTTTTTTGCCCTTATAACCTCTTTTGGCAACCATTTTTCCATGTGTTGATAATACTGATACATATATACACAATAACGTTGAATTATATGATACGATCATCCACGCCCTTCTTTCACTGCTTACATTCTATTTACGATCATCAGTTGCAACATCTTTAACATTAAAAAAATCACTCAATTTTTCATTTCTTTACAACCCTTAAAAACTCAAGTGCACAATGATGGTTTTATTTCTCAACTATAGCATCATATTGCTGGTTTGACGACTCAATAGTTGTAGCACTGCTACTCTATACAATTATATATACTACACCTTCCTTATACACTCATTCAAAGACTCTCTCTCTCTCTCTCTCTCTCTCTCTCTTGATTTAAGTCAGATCTCAGAAAACTATAAAATATATCTGAAAAAGAAGAAAAAAGAAATCATCACGAAATTTGTGTGGTCTTTTTTTTATTTGTTGATGTCTCCTTTTGTCTGTACCGTTCATACAAAACATCGTAGTAGAGTAAATTCTCTATCTGTAAGAAAAAAAAAAAAGAAAAAAAAAAAAGAGTCACATTCTTCTTTCTTTTGTTCTGCGTTGTTTTCTCACTCAAAATCTGCATCTTTTTCCCTTTGCAATAATTTCACCATTCATCATATTATCCCATTGTTTTATTATTTGTTTTATCATTGTTATTTTTT
>PTXO01000097.1:22171-33742 GCA_003020785.1 Hanseniaspora gamundiae
CTATGGCAATACAAATATATAGTCAAAGATTACTTGATTAAAGCAATTATTTAAATTAGAAAAACAAATATATATATACATATTCATGTTTACATAGATAATGAGAATTTATCAGACTGCTGAACATTCTCTCTTTAACCATTTGTATGATATGCTTTGTGGCTGAATGAACGGAACTATTGTTTCCCAAACACGTTTATGGTATGTATTGATTTGTAATTTTTCACATGATGTTAACATTTTAACATTGATCAATTTCTTACAATACGGAACCATGGTCATATTTTCGAATTTCAAAAAACCAGCATGAGTCTCATGGGAAACACACATCAAATCATTTTCTATTCTTAAACCGTATTCCCCTGATTTGTAAAAACCTGGTTCGTTGGTAACAATTTGACCGTGTTGTAATGGGAATTTTATCAAATTCTCATTACACATACCTATCCCAATAGGACCCTCATGGACATTTAAGAAAGATCCCACTCCATGGCCTGTACCATGTGAATAATCCAATCCATTTTCCCATAGATATTGTCTTGCCAATATATCAATTTGATACCCATTTGTTATTTTGCCTGGGAATTGCAATCTTTCCAATGCCAAATTCCCCTTTAATACCAAGGTATAGTTTTCGATTTGTTCCTTTGTTGGTTTGGTAAAATGTACAGTTCTTGTTATATCCGTAGTTCCTTCCAAAAATTGAGATCCTGAATCGCATAGGTATATCTTACTTGGATCTATCAAACATGATTGTTCCTGTGGTGGAAAATAATGAATGATTGCAGAATTAGAGCCTGTGGCTGATATAGTTTCAAATGACAATTTTTGGAAATTTTCTAAGCTTTGTTTAATTTTTAAAAGTTTTTCACAAGCTTTATATTCATCGATCAATGATCCCTTTTTGACTAATTCATTTTCCAACCATGCAAAATATTGTACCAATGCAACACCATCTTTAACTTGTGCCTTCTTGGAATTGTTCAATTCAATGGTATTCTTGATGGATTTCATTAACAAGATTGGTGAATCACCAATATGTTTCCCATTTGCTGGTCTTGTGGTTTTTGCTCCTGTCTTGTTCATCTCTCTCGTTTCTCTCTGTTTCAATTTCTTCACAATAGACCATGATAAATTAGATGATATTATATAATTCTTATCTGAATCTGTACTATCGCTGTCCAAGTAATTCCAAAAATCTTTATACTTTCTTACCTCAATCTTATTTTCTTTTAAATAGTTCACTATTCCTTCAGATGAAATCTCATTATCTAAAAATAACACAGTCTTATCTCCATCTATAATCAAATATGAAAAAAATACAGGATTGTAAATGA
The DNA here is from genome assembly GCA_003020785.1 of Hanseniaspora gamundiae. NCBI lineage: Eukaryota > Fungi > Ascomycota > Saccharomycetes > Saccharomycodales > Saccharomycodaceae > Hanseniaspora > Hanseniaspora gamundiae. The sequence goes on from PTXO01000097.1 coordinate 23,509, forward strand.
TATCAGAACCTCTTAAATTTAGTAACCAACATATTTCATCTAAAGCACTGACAACAAAGAAAAACGACGATTCGGATGCAGTAGTGGATGATACAATAGGAGATGATGTACTTCCCTTTGTTCTTCTCTTGTACATAGATTTCGCAGATTTGCCCTCATTAACAAAACATTCAATTAATCTGGCTCTCTTCGATTCAAAAGATTCACCACTGAACTCGTTGCCCAGATAGCTAATAGGTTGTAAAACTCTACTCGGTTCATTCTCAAATTGTCCCCAAATGGAATCGACTAAATTCTCTTCAATACTGATCAACTGAATATTATCTTGTAATCCATACTGCTCCCTAATCACACTATCGAATTCCAATTTTTGTAGAAAAGTGAAAAGTTTGGGATCAACACCAATCTTGATGATTTTCTTAGGATCCTCACCTAAACTTTCCCACATATCAATACACTCCTGAATACACCACTCTTGCCATGTCATCTTATCTATTCCCTGTCTGTTTAAAGACCAGTTGAAATCCAATTCTTGCGTGGCTTGTGTAAAATAACGACCATCGGTACTCAAAAGAGATTTCCCCTCAGGAGCATCCGTGTTGAAATTCAAAAGATCCCTAGTAACAACAGCAACCCCAGCACTCCCACTGAAGCCAGAAATGAATGCACGTCTTTCAACGGCCAACGAAACATACTCGCTGTTGTGTTCGTCTTCGTTAGGAATAATGTAGCAAGTCAAATCGTGCTTGACCATTTCTTTCCTAAGACTCAGCAACCTCTTGCTAGTATTCACATTCCGAGTGGCACACTCATTCAGAATAGAGCCAGACACAGAGTACGTGTCTAAAGAAGTGGTACTCCCTGTGCTGGAAAGACTATTGCTTCTTAGATGCAACTCTTCTTCGCTACCCAATGGCGATAGCGCACCTGGTCCAGAAAACATCCCACTCCGACGCTTCAACTGTTTCAACAACAAGGATCTTTGTCTCTGTCTGTATAGTAGTCCTCTCGAACATGTACAATCTGCACATGGTTTGAATCCACCAGCATTGTTCTTTCTCTCAACAGTTGACATTTTTTCGATTGCTTTTTGAACTGTTTAGTGTTGTTGGTTGTATGTATTGTTTTATAAGTAAAAGCAAGATATACAAACAATGATGGGTAATTCAAGATGATGCAAACCACACATGAACAGTAATTATAATAATAGTATTAATCAATACGATCGGAGAAGTACTAACTTGCTAAACGTCTTTTCAAATATCAATATCGAATACATATTTTTTTTTTTTTTTACAGAGGGGGCAATTTTGAGAATCATTTATTGATTTACTTTAAATGTACAGGATATTAAGAAGAAGGAAAAAAGAGTAAACCTTATATCATGTTGCTACGAGCACGGTGTTTAAACGTAGAGGAAGGATAAGTAATAAAAAAAACAAGACTTTTATGTTTGTTGAATGGCAGGGTATGTTTGTGTTTCCTGTTTTTTTCTGCGACTGGGTAACATTTTTTCCCTTTCATAATATTGTAATTGCGATTGTATATTATCTGCCATGTACCATCTACATTGAGAGGTACCTCAAAGAAATCAAGGCCAGAGCTGTACAAGAGGAATCATCAGACGATGCTTACTAATATTTCAGACACATGTTTGTTAGGCATAGTGCTAACGGTGACATCCCACTCGGGNCCTCAGTTGGTCTACCATTATCCTCCCAGTGCGAAGAAGTATGAATCAGTGCACTCTAATAAAAAATCTAACAAAGATAATAAGAAATCCCAAGGAGACCATTCTGCGACTAGTGGCTCAGACGATTACGACAATGATGAATATGATGACGACGACGATAACGACGACGATGACATATACAGTGATGAAGGTGATTTTGATGATTATAGCAATGACGACCGTGCAACGTATCCAGATACAGATTACAACGATAGTACAGACATATCTACAATCAAATCGTCCACTGAGCAAAGCTACTATGACGGTGGATCTAAAGTGATATCTCCAACCTCAAATCCCTCTTCAGTGATTCCTCATAGTCTGATTTCAGAATATGCCAACTCTAGAAACAACAACTTCAATTTGAGCGGTACTATAAATAATAATAGTAACACCAATTTGCAAGAATCTCTGCTGCGTACGGATACTCACATGAGCAATCAGGATCATCACCAGTTGCTGATCAGAAAACAAACAAGAAACTCTGTCACAGAAGCGCACGATTCCGATAACGTGGAGAACACTAACGAGTACGAAAATACGTTTGATGATAGTGGATTGAGTGACAGCGAATTGTCTACTGACTATGCAAACTATTCTGACTCGTCAGACTCGTCTGATTCATTTTCTTCAGCTTCTTCTACGACTTCAACGACTTCAATATCTTCTTCCTCTTCTTCCTCATCTTCAAGAGTTGGGTTGAGTTCAACGCCGAACAAAACGTTACTCACTTCAAACACACTTGATTCTCACTCTTCTTCCAGCAAACCTGCACAAGTTAGTGCTAAAAAGATATTTCAAGTATTAAACGAACCAGACACAGCTTCAACAGCAACAACGACAGCCAATACCATTACATCGTCAAGACAAATAAGGAAAAAGAATCAATCAAATTTTGCAACTCTACCACAACAAACAAAAGACTGCATAAATCTTATCAACAAGAACTTCCCCAAGAAAGAATACAGTATAGATTCAAAAATTCAAAATTACGACCCTGAATTTTTAGCAGAGTTTTGTTCCCCTCCAAAAGAGTTGTGCAACACTAGGTTTGAGTTCACTGCAGACGAACTTTGCTTTCTTGGACTACCTATTCATATAAATGAAGATGGGACCTGGGGTAAGACCAAGAATAAAAAAAAAGGTAAAAAACAGAAAAGGAGCTCTAAAAAACAAAACATTGATGACAGAGAAAGCAAAGAAATTAGTGGTAATACCAAAAACTCTTTGGAGGAAAACGCGTTGTCTTTGGGAATCACGATGTTTAATTTAGTATTCATCATGAATCCACAATTAACAGAGTTTGACGAAAGAACAGATGACATGTATCATTATATCATTACAAGATACTCGTTGTTTTTGAGATACCTTCAAGCTAAAAGTAATTTCATCTCTAAAGAAGCCTTCGAAATTTTAAAAATTAAAGAAAAATACTTGAACTGTAACAATCAGTTTCTTTACAAAAAAATTTTAGCAAAATCATCTTTAGCAAGATCTATCACCCAGTGCTTCGAGAAAGTCAGCGATAAGAAAATTGCAAACCTAATCATAGATGATGATAAATTCCTTTCTTTGCAAATCCCGATTAAAAACGAGTTTGCTAATTTCCCGAATTACAAAATTGATCCAGTTTTAAACGGTTCATATTTAACGTCGATATTGAACAAGTCGTTTCTTCATCAAAATTTGAGCGAATCTGCGAACTTCAACAATGGGGCCATGGCAAGTGGGTTGCTGTTGCAACCATCTGATGAACAAGACGCTGGCGACATGTCCATGGGAGATGATCTAAACACATCTTCATTGGACTTACTTAACCATGCAATCTTGTTTATAAAAGAACCATCAGATATCATAGCAGAATTGAATGCAACGTCTGGGGAAGACGATCTAAGAACGGTGATTATGATATCTCTTGTGAAAAATCTAAAACCCACCCTACCACTAAGAGCTTACAAACATATAATTGCTAATATTATTTCATCTGCAACGGATGAAGACGGGACGGTAGACGATGGGTTTCTGTCACCAAAATTCTGCTTGAACATGTTGAAATCATTCGCTTTGCACTTTATGTATTGGAGGCAAGCTAGAGCAATCATTCCGCTTTCTTCCAAAAACACCTACATAGTGTCTCCGCTTGCTCCGATCAGAGGCTTCTCCAGTGATGATTTTGATCCCAACATAGAGTACGAGCATTTGGGTACTCCGCCTTTGATCTACCAGTATTCTGAAAAGTTTAGAGAGAAATTTCCGACTCTCCCAAAATTATCAGCATTTCTAAGTTTGATTTCCAACTCGGGATCAGGTGCTAAACCTTTTGGTGTTTTCATTCCTTCAGCAGATCATAAACACGTGTATTTAACCGCTTTGAGCTGGTTGTTAAGGAAGGGCTATGTGACACAGTTGTTAACATTTGTTCATCTACGTGTGGACAAGAAGATCAAAATCTCTGTAGAGGAAGATTTGGAAAGAGAAGGTTTGCTAAAGAATAATAAGAAGAAGATCAACACGGCTGCTTTGAAACGCAAAAACTTGAAAAGTGAATATACTGGCGATCTTGGAGATGAAAACAGACAGGGTTCTTCTGGATCTCGTGAGCAGACAGATGAAGACAGTGATAATAGATCTCTGTTCAGTTTGGAGAGCGATGTCGATAGAGATGACTACACTATAATTTTGGATCCAAGAATAGCCACTGCAATTGAGAAAAGATGGCTATACAAATGTGTTGAAGGATTATCTCAATCGCAACAAATTCTTTTTCACAAACTTTTGAAATATTTCAATGGTAGAATTCCCATCGAATACCTCATCATTAAGGAAAATATAAGTAGGCAAGACATCAATAAACTATTTGCTTCACTAGGAAATTACCTAGTTGAGCTAAAATACTGGTGAGAACAGTTTCCTTACATATTAAGATATATTGGAGAAGGTAGTAAAACAGTTGCTATTTTTATTTTTTTGCTTTGTAACTCTTACGTTTGTCAAGGCCTTTTAAACTCTGTTAATAAAGGGGGAAAAAAATTTATCCTCAACGTTTATACGGATGATTACTATTTGGATTTCTATCGAAATTGAACGACTGGGGTGGTAATGGCAGCTGAGATTGCATTCCAACCGGCCCGAATGGAAACGGCCCCGGTGGCCCATTCATCAGAGGCGGTTGAAAAGACATGTTGGGTGGTTGTGACATGTTCATATGCATTGCAGGTGGACCCATCGCTCCTGACTTTGAAAACCCAGGAGAATCGACTGCATGGGTTTGGGCGTAATGATTTTGATTTTCAAAATCACGAGATTGTACATCAGAATTCCCTTCGATATCTTTCCCGTACACCTGCGATCCCCTGTTTAGAGGCTCCTGGGTGTGTTGGTGAACAGCAACCTCAGTAGTTGGATAATAGTGACTTCCACCATACATAGGCTGATGGTTGTAGTAGAACGGGTTTACCATTTATGGATAGTTCGGTGGTACCATGTGATTCTGTGTGTAGTTGCTTTTGGAGCTTGTTCTATAGTTTTGTTTATTGAATTTGGTGTCATCTGCGTTTGAGTAGACTGTATGATTCTTGTGGGAGTGACGACTAGATGTATTTGGCGCTTCTCCACCATTCTCACCATTGTACAAATGGTCGTGTGGAAAAGGACCCGCTCTTTGGGGGAGATACGGTATGTATGAACTAGCCTGCATCCCTGAAGAATTAAAGTTAGGTGCTGATTGTTGAAAATACGTCTCGCTTGGAGACCTAAAATTGTTGAATTCTCTATTGCTGAATCTGTTCCTATAATTAGTATTTCCTATAGGTTGGTTTTGCAAGTTATTCATACCGTTGCTTCTCTCATTCATGCTAAAGTACCGTCTTTTCTCTGCACTAACATGATATTTTTGTCTGTACTGAACATGAATTGTTTTTGATTTGAAGAAAGAATGATTTTAATTTTCAATGGCTAGTGAAGCCGATTTCCCGTGTTTGTACTTGATAAATGCAAAGGAATTGTCACCTCTTTTAGAAAAAAAATTGATAGATTCTATTGCACCATGCACTGCGAACTTGTTGTTGAGCTCTGCCTCAGTGCAATCATTAGGTAGCTGACCTACAAAAATAGAAAATGTGTCAATTTCGTTTCCCTCTCTACTGTTGAAATGATTGATTGCTTTGGATTTATTGTACTCACTATCATTAAGAGATTCTGGCTCTGGTTTTAAGAAGCAGTGCCCGTCTTTCAAAAGATCATTCAGCCCCATTACCAAATTTAGTTTCTGAGGAGCTACGATATTTTCAGCCCATTCAGCCACATACATGCCTTCATTTTTCAGCAAGGCATGAACTGAAATAGCATCATCTCGGTATGCAAATTGGAAGAACCATGATTTGCAATGGTTCTCAGTGTTTATATTTGCGCCTCTGGGAACTTTGAGAGAACAGTAATCATCAGAGTTTATCATATTTTCTATCTCGCCATAACGGCTCAACTTCAAAAATATGCTCTTCTCTGAGTCGGGAGCGGGAAATCTTTCTTGAATCAATAATGTTCTGTTTACTCTTGCCTTTTCACATCTGATGTTTCTGCCATTCAACACGGAATTGTTAGCCTGTACTAGTGCATCATTTGCTTGCTGTTCTGTTTTGTATTGAACAAATGCATATGGTCTTTTCTTCCCATCTCTCAAGACTTTAGCTATGACAACTTCCCCAAACTGTTTGAAGTGATCAACAACAGATACCCAAAGCTCGTCATCTGATAAAATAGAGGCTAACGATGCCACAAATATGCAGCAAGATGGCCTGCTTCTCGTTATGGTGTTTGACTGAGAGGGAGCGCCATCCAACCTTGTAGTGCCTCGTTCTTCTGGCCTAGAATCAGGATTTAAATTTTCTTTGTTTCCGGAGTTTGTTTAGCTTGCTTCAGAATCATTTGGATACAATTGCGTGCTAGGCGACGGGTTTTGGTTGAGCTTGGTTCTCGACGCGGATAACACTGCATCATTATCAACACTCTCCTTTGAGTTAGTTACTTGATTCAAGTCGGACATGTGTGTGTGTTTGTGTGTGTTCTAGTATCTTTCAATGAGCAAAAAACACTTTTTTATCAAATGCTATTGTTCTTGTCTTTATTGAAAATGATATACTATTGTTGTTTAGTTAAAGATAATAAAACAATGACTCTTGTATTTTCCTCAAAATATAATTTATCTAAAAAGTGATACTATGGCTGTAATTCTTGACGTTTTTTGAGCTTTTTGGACACCTTTTCGGTAAATTTGGGTTTGAATTGACTCTTTATTTTCCTGAGGAAGGCAATATTTTTAATTAATTAAATTTTTCATCGGGATGAGATCTAATAATTAAACCCAAATATTACGATGATCTCTTCACTTTTTTTTGATTTTTTTTTGTTGTTATCCTTTTTCGCTCACCCGCCCCCATTGTGTTTAAGGTTTAGACATAATCATTTATCGTTTTATCATATTGTTTTATGTTATTATCATTAATTAAATGTCTATATAAAAGATATTTATATACAGTTTTGGTTTATTTATATAGATGCATCCCAACATCTAGAGATGGTCTATTTAATCATAATCGTCACGTTGTAAATCATCAAAGTCGACATCTTCATAATCGTCATCAATGTCCATCTCGTCCAGCACCTTTCCCTCATGGTTAGACAACACATCTAAACCATCCTTTTCTTTGTTCAATACAATCTTGACATCTTCTTTGTCCAAGATTTGACCCTTCAAGATTTTGACGGCCAACTTGTTCAAAATTTCGTTTTGGATCAATCTGTTCAATGGTCTAGCACCCATGTCTGGAGAGTAACCATTTTCAGACAAGAAGTTCAAAGCGCTTTGATCCAGAACCAAGTTGTAATGTTTGTCGTTTTCTGTAAATCTGTCTTCCAATTCCTTTAATCTGATGGCCACAATCTTACTGATAGCTTTGTGAGACAACTTGTTAAACACCACGATTGATGAAATTCTGTTCAAAAATTCAGGTCTGAAGTGCAATCTGACAGCGGACATGACCAACTCTTTAGTGGTTTCATTGAACTTGGAACCTGGCTGTTCATTGATGTAGTTGGCACCCAAGTTACTGGTCATGATAACGATAGAGTTGGAGCAGTCAATTGTTTTACCGTCACCCGAAGTGATTCTACCGTCGTCTAGCATTTGTAATAAAATGGTTAAAACGTCAGGATGTGCTTTTTCGACTTCATCAAACAAAATAACAGAGTAAGGTTTTCTCTTCAATTGGTTTGTCAACAACCCACCTTCTTCGAAACCAATATAACCAGCTGTCGTACCTAGTAATTTAGAACCCGAGTGTTTCTCACTCAATTCAGAACAATCGATTCTGATGATGGCATTTTCATCATTGAATAAGAAACCTGCCAATTTTTTAGCTAACTCAGTCTTACCGGAACCAGAAGTACCCAAAAACATGAAGGACGATGGTTGTCTTGGGTTGGCTAAACCAGATCTCGATAATCTAACAGCATTAGAAACAGCTTTAACTGCTTCGGATTGACCGACAACTTCTCCAGATAAATCTCTTTCCATGTGAATCAATTTTTCATTTTCGCTTTCACTCAACTTGGAAACTGGAATACCTGTTAGTCTAGCAGCAGTCTCGGAGATAGTCCCACTGTCAACTACGTTTTGCACTAAATAGTCACTACCTGCCATGTTTTCCTCCTCGGCAACTTGTTGTTCCAACTCTTCAATTCTGTGTTTGATATCTGGAATAGCAAAGTATCTTAAATCAGCAGCAGTACCAGTGTCGTTTCTTCTTTCAGCATCGGCAGCTTTTGTTTCTAATTCTTCTAACTTCATCTTGGCACTGGTCAATTCCATGTGGCCGGCTCTTTCATCTTCGTATCTTTTTCTAATAGGAGCTAGGCTTTCTTGCAAAGAGGCTTCTCTTTGTCTGGCCTGTGTCAATCTCTCTTTTGTAGTTGGGTCGTCTGCTTGATCTCTTTCCAAGGCTTTGATTTCCACTTGGATCAATTGGATTTGTCTTTCCAAAGAGTCTAACTCTTCTGGTTTAGAGTCTCTGGCAACAGCAACACCAGCACAAGAAATATCAACCAAATCCAAGGCCGAATCTGGCAATCTTCTGTATGGCAAATATCTCTTGGCCAATTGAGCAGCAGTCACCAAAGCACTATCCAAGATTCTAACACCGTGGTGGATTTCGTATTTTGGTTGCAAACCTCTCAAGATGGCAACAGTTTGTCTCAATGTTGGTTCAGCAACGGTGATCGTTTGGAATCTTCTTTCAAAAGCAGCGTCTTTCTCGACAATGGCTCTGTATTCGTTGTTGGTGGTAGCACCAATGACTTTCAAACCACCTCTGGATAAAGCAGGTTTCAAAATATTAGCGGCATCATCTTTACCGTTACCCATTAACATGTGGATTTCATCAATGAATAAAATGATTGTTTGTTTTTCACTGTTTTCTTCAATTTCTTTGATGACACCTTTCAATCTTTCTTCGAAATCACCTTTATACTTGGCACCTGCAGTCAATGCGGCTAAATCTAAACTGAACAATTTACAGTTTTTCAAAATCGAAGGAACATCGTCGTCGATGATTCTTTGAGCAACACCTTCAATAATAGCAGTTTTACCAATACCTGGTTCACCAATCAAACAAGGATTGGATTTGATTCTTCTTGCCAAGACTCTGATTGTGCCTCTGATTTCTTCTTCTCTACCAATAACTGGATCTAGTTTACCTAATCTGGCTTGTTCGGTCATGTCAATGGCATACTTGCTCAAGTATTCCAACGGAACACTGGTATCGGCACTTCTGGAATCAATTCTTGCATTTCCTCTTAAAAGTAAAGCTTGTTGTTTGACAGCTTCCACGTCTATACTACATTCTTTGAAAATGTCTTTGATCTGCGAATTGGTTAAAAGAGCCATGAACAAATGGTCTTGAGCAATGAATGAATCTTTCTGTTGTTTTTGTAATTTTGTAGCTTCTTTGATGACTTCTGCAGTACCGTAACTAGCAGAAACTTCTTGAGGAGCTGGATTTTGTGATGGAATTTTCACCAAATGTCTGTTTACACATTTTCTGAATGAGTCGTAATCGTATCTGGCGTTTTCAATCAAGTTCTGTACATAAGGTTTGGTTCCATCTGGTTGTGTTTCTACAAATGCAGCCAAGAAATGTACAGGAGTTAATTGTGCGTGCTGGTGATCTTGAGCCAGCTTTTGAGCAATTGTAATAATGTTTAAAGCTCTGTCTGTGAATTGTTGTGAATCGTTCATATTTTTTGTTTTCTTTAAAGTTTAATATAAGTCTTTATAATTCTATTCTATTCTGGTTATTTAGTGTTTTTTTTGAGAGATGAAATAAGTGAATAGAAACCAATATGCATTGTTGATAGATTCATCGACCCCTTATATACCTCTATGTTTTGACCCTTAAACACTAACAAAAAAAAATGTCGAACAAACAGAAAAAAAAAAAAAAAAAAACC
>PTXO01000098.1:0-33194 GCA_003020785.1 Hanseniaspora gamundiae
ACTTCTAACTCTTTCAACTCAACAGCAGAAGAGAGAGAGAGAGAGAGAGAGAGAGAGTAAGAGAGAGTAAGAGAGACCAATACAAACCATACGAACAAATGCAGGCAGAACAAGTAGAAGAACACATACCAGAGAACATACCACCTACACGGTTTGAAATAGAACTAGAGTTTATTCAGTCTCTTTGCAACATCTCATACTTACAATACCTATTTGTCACATTACAACTGCACAAAGACGAATGTTTCTTAGAATACATCAAGTACCTATACACCCAATGGACACACACTACACTGACCCCATCATCATCATCATCTCCTTCATCATCTTCATCTCCTTCTCCATCTTCTCCTTCTTCTTCTTCTAAGAAACCATTAGTACCAAGAACCAAGTATATTAAGAATATCATATATCCAAATAGTTTACATATCTTAACAGTACTATACTCGTTCATCATAAACAATAAAGAAGAAGATATCCCAAGATAAATAACATCATCTGCTTCATCCTCTATTATTAACGAAATGGTTACTAAATGGGAATCCTAGTCATTTCCTTCTGTACTACTACTACTACTACTACTACTACTACTACCACTACTCATTTTTAACATAACGATCACATGACATTCCCGTGACACACACACATATATATATATATATATATTACCTATATCCGAATTATTATTTTACTATCTATCTATCTATCTATATCTTATCAACAACGGCATTATACAATAGTAGTAGTAATAAGTGTATATATATAATAGTCGCTATTTAATCTCCTTCCGTTTATCAACCAATAGTATTAAAATAATAATAATAATAATAATAATTAAGTATAATCGATCGTAAATTATATTATTAGTCATTCAAACATGACTTCTCTCTTTCTCTCTTTTTTAATACTATACTATACTACACTATACAATCATGAGTATTACATCATATATTAAAATAGTTGTACTATGTGTATTATGTATTATTATTGTTATATATTGCCGTAGAACATCATATCATACGACAAAATTACATATGATATGATATGATATAACATGATTATATAACAGTAAAAGGAAAGTGTGTAAGAAAAAAACAACAAAACAAATTATTAAAATAAGCGATATGTATGGGTTAGAAGTGAGTCAGGGTTAGTAGACGTTATTACTACTATTACTATTACTACTATTACTGCCAATGTTGTTGTAGTTAAAAGGAGGAGAAGAAGACGACGGAAAAGTGAAAAAAAAAAAGGATGTTTGAAAAAAGAATAGTAAGATTTACTTAGAAAGAGTGGTAGACTAGCTATTATAATAATAATTAATATAATAATAATAATTTATTTATGAATGACATTTGTGTGAACGATGATGATGATGAAACTTACAACAGTAGTAGTAATAATAATAATAATAATTATAGGGTGGTAATATATAAGGAACATCGATTTAATTGATATCTAGAAGAGTCTTGTTAAGATGACTTTGTTAAGTGTATAGTATAGTATATATGTATTACACTACTATCTCTCTAATAGACATCATTCTCTCTAGATAACAAAAAAAACCCCCCAGAAATCTCCAAGAATACCATTCAAACGAAAGAAAAGAAAAGAAAAATGTCTAGTAATATTCTTAGAGAAGAGAAAAATCTAATTATGGGTAATAAGAATAAAATCTTAGTTGCTAATAGAGGTGAAATTCCAATTCGTATCTTTAGAACGGCTCATGAATTGTCTATGAAGACAATTGCTATTTATTCTCATGAAGATAGATTATCTATGCATAGATTGAAAGCCGATGAGAGTTATTTAATTGGTGGTGTTAATACTCCTGCTGGAGCATATTTAAATATTGAAGAAATTATTAAAATTGCTAAAGAACATGGTGCTGATTTTATTCATCCAGGTTATGGTTTTTTAAGTGAAAATAGTGAATTTGCTAGAAAATGTCAAGAAAATGATATTACTTGGATTGGTCCAGATCCTGAAATCATTGATAGTGTTGGTGATAAAGTTTCTGCAAGATTATTAGCCGCTAGAGCCAATGTTCCTGTGGTTCCAGGTACTCCAGGTCCAATTGAAACCGTTGAAGAAGCTGAAGCTTTTGTTGCTGAATATGGTTATCCAGTTATTATTAAAGCTGCTTTTGGTGGTGGTGGTAGAGGTATGAGAGTTGTTAGAGAAGGTGATAATATTGGTGATGCTTTCCAAAGAGCTAGAAGTGAAGCTATTACTTCTTTTGGTAATGGTACTTGTTTTGTTGAAAGATTTTTAAATAAACCAAAACATATTGAAGTTCAATTATTAGCAGATATGTATGGTAATGTTGTTCATCTTTTCGAAAGAGATTGTTCTGTTCAAAGAAGACATCAAAAAGTTGTTGAAGTAGCTCCTGCTAAAACATTACCTATTGAAGTTAGAAATGCAATTCTTGGAGATGCTATTAAATTAGCACGTGAAGCTAATTATCAAAATGCAGGTACTGCAGAATTTTTAGTCGATGATAAAAATAGACATTATTTTATTGAAATTAATCCAAGAGTTCAAGTGGATCATACTATTACTGAAGAAATTACAGGTATTGATATTGTTGCTGCACAAATCCAAATTGCTGCTGGGGCTTCATTAGAACAATTGGGTCTATTACAAGATAGAATCACTACAAGAGGTTTTGCCATTCAATGTAGAATCACAACAGAAGATCCTGCTAAAAATTTCCAACCAGATACAGGTAGATTAGAAGTGTATAGATCTGCTGGTGGTAACGGTGTTAGATTGGATGGTGGTAACTCTTATGCCGGTGCAGTTATCTCTCCTCATTACGATTCCATGTTGGTTAAATGTTCTTGTTCAGGTTCTACATATGAAATTGTTAGAAGAAAAATGTTAAGAGCTTTAATTGAATTTAGAATTAGAGGTGTTAAAACTAATATTCCATTTTTATTGACTCTATTGACAAACCCAGTCTTTGTTGATGGTTCATATTGGACTACTTTTATCGATGATACTCCAGAATTATTCCAAATGCATTCTTCTCAAAATAGAGCTCAAAAACTGTTACACTATTTAGCAGATTTAGCCGTTAACGGATCTTCTATCAAGGGTCAAGTAGGTTTACCTAAATTACAACAACATCCAACCATTCCTAAATTACACGACCAACACAGTGGAGAACTGATCGATGTCTTACAAGTGGCTCCTCCTTCAGGTTGGAGACAAGTTCTTTTAGCTGAAGGTCCAGAAGCCTTTGCCTCTAAAGTTAGAAACTTCAAAGGCACTTTGCTAATGGATACCACATGGAGAGATGCCCATCAATCCTTGTTGGCCACAAGAGTTAGAACTTATGATCTTGCCACTATTGCTCCAACTACTGCTCATGCCCTAAGCGGTGCCTTTGCTCTAGAATGTTGGGGTGGTGCTACATTTGATGTTGCTATGAGATTCTTGCACGAAGATCCATGGGAAAGATTGAGAATCTTAAGAAAATTGGTTCCAAACATTCCATTCCAAATGTTGTTGAGAGGTGCCAACGGTGTTGCATACTCTTCCCTACCAGATAACGCCATTGATCATTTCGTTAAACAAGCTAAAGACAACTGTGTTGATATTTTCAGAGTCTTTGACGCTTTGAACGATATGGAACAGTTGAAAGTTGGTGTAGATGCTGTTAAGAAAGCCGGTGGTGTTGTTGAAGCTACCATCTGTTACAGTGGTGATATGTTACAACCAGGTAAAAAATACAACTTGGACTACTACTTGGAAGTTGCCGATCAAATCGTTGCTATGGGTACTCATTTCTTGGCAATCAAAGATATGGCTGGTACATTGAAACCTTCTGCTGCTAAGTTGTTAGTTGGTTCCATTAGAGCCAAACATCCAAACTTGCCAATCCATGTTCATACTCACGATTCTGCAGGTACTGCTGTTGCATCTATGACCGCTGCCGCTTTTGCTGGTGCCGATGTCGTTGATGTTGCTACAAACTCCATGTCTGGTCTTACATCTCAACCTTCCATCTCTGCTCTATTGGCTTCCTTGGATGGTGAAATCAACACTAACATCAACGTTGATGAAGTTAGAGAATTGGACGCCTACTGGGCTCAAATGAGATTACTATACAGTTGTTTCGAAGCCGACTTGAAAGTTCCAGATCCAGAAGTCTACATGCACGAAATCCCAGGTGGTCAATTGACCAATTTGATCTTCCAAGCCCAACAACTAGGTCTAGGGAAACAATGGGAAGAAACCAAGAGAGCTTACAGAGAAGCCAACTACTTGCTTGGTGATATCATCAAAGTCACTCCAACTTCTAAAGTTGTTGGTGACATGGCTCAGTTCATGGTTACCAACAAATTGACCAGTGAAGACGTCAAAAGATTGGCCTCATCGTTGGATTTCCCAGACTCTGTTTTGGATTTCTTCGAAGGTTTGATCGGTCAACCATATGGTGGATTCCTAGAACCTCTAAGAACCGATATCTTACAAAACAAGAGAAGAAAATTGACTACCAGACCAGGTTTGGAACTACAACCATTTGACTTGGAAAAAATCAAAGAAGACTTGTAAGAAAGATTCGGTGCCACGGAAATCAGCGATTGCGATGTTGCCTCATACAACATGTATCCAAAAGTTTACGAAGATTACCGTAAAATGAAGGAAACATATGGTGATTTGTCCATCTTACCAACCAAAAACTTCTTATCTCCTCCGGCCATTGGGGAAGAAATCGTGGTTACCATTGAACAAGGTAAAATCTTGATCATCAAAACTCAAGCTATTGGTGAATTGGACAAAGACACTGGTAAAAGAGAAGTTTACTTTGAATTGAACGGTGAACTAAGAAAAGTCTCTGTCATTGACAGATCCTCTAACGTCGAAGTCGTCTCTAAACTAAAAGCTGACGCTCACGATTCTTTGCAAGTTGGTGCCCCAATTGCCGGTGTTATCGTTGAAATTAAAGTCAAAAAATACGATATCGTTAAGAAGGGTCAAGCTGTTGCTGTCTTGAGTGCCATGAAAATGGAAATGGTTATCTCTGCCCAAGCTGACGGTACCGTCAAAGAAGTCTTTGTCAAAGATGGTGAAAACGTCGACTCTGCTGATTTGTTGATCCTGTTGGAAGTTGCTGAACCTGTTGCTGTCCAAGAAGCTTAATTCTTCACGCCCTATTGTATAATATAAATATATATGTGTATAAATTTTGTATACCCACTTCTACAAATACTATTTAATCCATTCCCGTACTTATTGGAGAACACTAACTATTTGTTAAACAAGTTTCTTTTCTTTGGCTGTGGCAACCATGGTTTTGCCCCAGTGGAAGACCTCGTCTGTGTATCTGTCACCGGTTTTTTCTTCAAAATACTTGGCTGAACTCTTCCCCTTTGGAATCTGCTGTTTGAAACCCCCACGGTTTTGCTAATGTTCTTGGACTTCTTCTTTTTCTGCAACTCATCGAGTTTGGTCTTCAGTATCTCCAAAGTGCTCACTTTATCTTGATATACGTTTAACGTGCTCTTGGCAGCTGTGTTTGGAGAACCAGCATTTGAATGTTGCATCAAACTGTCTCCTATCTTCTTGAAATACCCAGCCTGGCTGAAAATATCGTTCCAACTGTTCAATATCTGGATCGTGGACAAGCACGTGTGTTGTGTCTTGAGTAAACCTTTTGAGACTTTTTGGTCTACTGTTGCGTTTATGTTGGCTATCACGGGAATCACCTTGTCCAACTACTCACTTTCTGCTAGCAGCGATTGGATCGATACACTTTCTGCATCCTGAGTGCCTGTATGGTTGTCCCCTGCAGCGTAGGCGTTAGGAAAAGAAGTGGTCGTGTTTCGCGGAGTCTGTCTCGTTCTGTCAAATTGATCGTTCATTTCGCTGAAAAGCGTTGGAATGATCTTGCTCACGGTTTCTTCATCAACGAGAAGTGGAATATGGCTCATGGTGTGTGTCTGTGTGGGGTTTCTTTTACAATTTTAGTTTGATAATGCTTTTGAAATGTGTGACAGTGATCAATGAAAAACATCCGTTATCGTTAACTACACCAAGAGAAAAACCAGTTGAAAGAATGCAGATCCGGGCTATATATCTTTTTCTCGCACTTTTTCTCAGCCAAAAGCAACACCTCCACAGTAACTTATCCACAACTCATCATTAATCTTAAACTGTTCCCACAATTCACCAACCAGTTGCTGTCCCGATGGCGCAAAAGAGTTGTTGATGTAGAGATACACATGCTTCATGTTTGTTTTCCTCTTGACAAAGTTAATAATCACAGAAAATGGCTGTGACGACAAGATAACCATTTTGTTTAGAGGCGTGATAGATCCAATGGGACTGAACCTGATTTTCACCTTGATAACGTTTTCTCCAACACTCAGAGACACAGAGGGACTCTGTGTGAGCTCAATGCTCAACGGTTGAGACAAATCCTTAAAGTCAACTGGACTCTCTACTTTTGATAACGGCACGCTCTGCACTCTCTCACCCAACACTCTTTCCACTCCCACACTTGTGATATTTGAAGAGTTGTCATGTGGTAAACTAGGCTGTCTTTCGTTAATGTGACGACTGTTGTTCAGATCGTCTATCAGCAGACCCGTGTGTGTTCTAACTTGTGCATTGGATCCCTCAGCGCTATTGGCCCGCTCGCCGTATATCTTGCTCAGATGACAGCTTGAACTGCTGTCGCTATCAGACTCCTCATCTTGCAACCCGCCCAATTCTAACTGTAACGTCTTAATTATAGATGATAACTCATTAGTTCTCAAAACAGGCGTTTCTCTTTTTTCCTGGTTCTCTTTTCCAGGCTGAGAATCTTCATTGTGCGACATCTTTTCTCGTATTGCTTATATCCCCTCTAGTATTTCCCATCTTTCAACACCCATTTCAGCGTCCAAGTTGTCACATAGCGACTATGCCTTCCTGGTATCTTCAAATGGGATTCGCTACCCTTTAATCTGAAATTTTTCAAAAAATGTAGTATACACGTCGGGTAACAATCACATTGTCACCCTTTCTACATTCCATCGCCAACTACAAAATTCTAAAAACAAAATTCATCAAACACTTTCACCACCGTAACTATTTTGAAACCAAAATTTTTAATTGATTAAGTGATTATAAGAAGAGAAACCTAGAGTTGAAAATCAGAAGTTGAAGGTTAACACTAGAGTTCGAAATAAAGACAACAATCCAAAAAGAATACAAAATGCCAACAGATTCTAGTACTCGTCGCGGAAGCGAAAGCAGTGTATCTACCATCACCAGTGGTTCAAGTTCAGCATCCCCATTAACCCTTACTGAGATTTGTGACAATTTATCGAGTGCTTTTAAGGAGACCGATCCCTTAACTCTTAACACAATCATTGAAGTCTACTCAGCACAAGTTATCGAAACACAAGATACCGAGGGAGTAGCCATATTTTTGGAAAGATTATACGATGAACTATTGATCACCAAGGAAGATTTGTTACGTGAGATCAGTTGGGACTTGCCTATGAGCTTGTTGAGTTTTGTTCAAGTCAAGTACATAGATCTTTCCAAACATTTGCTTGGGAACAGTGTGGTACCCATCATCATTGGGTGTTTTTCTGAATTGGCTTCCAGGGGGAATTCCAAGGAGATGTTTTTGATGGCATGCGAACTGCTAGGTAAATTGAACTACAAAGAAGAAGAAGAACAGTTACTGAAAGATGGCCTTGATTTTTCGAATGAGCTGAATATAGATAGAGGTGCAGCAGAGGGTGTGATTGACGTCAAGTTCCATATCCTAGGCGAATTGATCGACTCGTGCTTGAAAAGACTCACGTGTCAATCTCCGTCTAGATTTTTGAGCATTGCAATAACCAGTTTTATGACATTTATCAAAAACAACATAAAACATATCTATGATTTTGTTTTCGTTTTACGTAGGATTTTCGTTTTTTGCAGGGATTACGTACCACCAGCACCACAAGATGCCTCGAGTTTTGATTCAGAAACGGAAAACATATTGCAGAGAAAACTACTAACCTATTTCTTAACCACCGGATTGGCAGAATGTTTACAGAACTCAACAAGCGTTGTTGTTCATTTTGCTGGTATATACTATGCAGACGAAATCTCTAAGCAAGCGCCATTACAAACAGATGATAGACATGCGAGATTCATGGATGTCTGTGAAAGAATATACAATCTAGCTATCTCGTTAGATATTGATATCGAAAGAGATTTCATACAGTATTGTATCAAAGATTCATGCTCCGTCTATGAGAATTTGGCAAATAACATCTCTGAATATATCTTGAAAATACCAGCTACTCACGATATTATCAGAATGAGCCAAGAGAAGGAAATCAAAAACGATTACAGAGGTATCCTAGTACTAGCAGGCTATATGCATCATACCAAAAACATCAAATATCCAGCGGATTCCAAAGACTATGAGTTGAACAACCTGATATACATGTTCATGAGATTTTCCTCCTTGAACAAAGTCTCGCAATCCATAAATTTCAACGTCATGGTTCTTGAAGATGTGTGTTGTAACTTCTTGTGGTACCCGTTGATGAAAAATTCATTTTTGGAAAATCAAAAGCAAGTGTCACAACTACCATCTTCAATTTTACAAACTTTCTACCATTTGATTCTTTTGAAGATTGTCAGTTTGAAATTCCCAAAAGATAAAATCGGATACTGCACACTTTTGACAAGGGTTTTATCGCTTTCGCCAGAGAAAGACATTTACCACTTGTGGTTGGACACGCTGTCGTCATGTCCGTTCAGCGAGATCAAATGTATTTTGACCAGTATTGTGAAAGATTTGATGACCAAGACTGTTGGAACACAGTCTTTGAGCAAAGATATGAGTAACTTGAACATTTCAAAAGATGACCAGAGTGCGAAGAACTCCAAAAATACACCTAGCCTACCTCCAAGAACTTTTTTGAAAGTTACTTCTGCAGGTATAGATGTATTTAACGACTTGACTGGGAAATTGATCTCGGGCATTGTGGAAAAACCAGATTCTGAAAACTTGACAGAGTTGTTGGCTCACTTGAACTTTTACATTCATTTGAAAAAATCGTGGAATGTTGAGTACATCAACAACATCAGATCCAGGATCACAAAAGATATCATTGAGAATCAAGATTTCCGCTCTGACTTGCCGGAATACGAGTTTATCAAAATTTCTATAAAAGCTCTATAATACGTATGTATATATATATATGGTAATAATTTTGAATACATAAAGTTAAAAAAAACCAACTACTTGGTCGATCTTATCCCACCTTTCTTCATAGTACCATCGATTCTCTCGAAACTTGCGTAGTGTCCCTTTTCAATCAATGGCCCGAAAAACACGAAAAACCCATCTTTCGTGGCTGCTCTTTGATTTTCCCACAGTAGCTCGGTATCATCGATGAAAGGATCTTCAATATCGTATTTCCCAATCCTGCTTTTACCCTTGCTTGGATGTTGTTTCTTTGAAGGATCACTAGACTCCTTTGGATCTTCTAGCTCCATTTCAATATCATCACCTCCATCAGCCTCATCTTCCATGTCGTCGTCCATTTCTTCGCCATCAAGGTCGTCGCCTTCTTCGTTGTTCTCCAAATCATTTAGAAGGTTTTTCTTGACCGGGATTTTGTTCTTGATGTTGTATTCGTTGATTATAGACGCATAGTTGAAAATGACTTGTCCGTTTTCATCCAAGTAATCATTTTCTTCACTGTTGTATAAGGGAATATCCACAACAACGATCCCATTGTGGCTTTTCTTCGAGGCAGTGGGCTGTACCAGGTCTGAGTTTCTTGCACCAACAATGTAGACTTTTGGAGGCTCTATTTTTTCCACAGGATCTTTTAGTTGTAAATGACTTGCTTTCTTACTGGTGGAAGGCGGAATCGCAGCAGTTGCTGTTTTGTTATTCTTGCCTGGAGTTTTTGTTGCTGTTGTTGCTGCTACTGTTGTTGTTGCTGTCGTAGCATTGTTTACGGTCTTGATTGCACTATTAAGCACTTTAACAGAGTTGGTATTGGATATTGTCTTTTTAGGTGTAGCTGGTTTGATTAGTTGTTGAGGTTGTAGAATCGATTTTTTCAGTATTTGTGGTTTAGATGGATTTGAAGTAGGCAACGGAGACTGTTTGATGATCGAGACTGTGCTGTTGTTTAGTGGGATTGACAACGACGATTCACCCATTTTTGCCTTGGCAGTGATAACTTTTGGTTCCTGTGATTTTTTAGTAGCCTTTGGAGTTGGTTTCTTTTTTGTAGAGTTTGTTGGGTTGATCACAGGTTGTTTGACTGTGGTTTTTGTAGTTACTGGAACAACAGACACTGATTTTTCAATTTTGGGTACTGTCAAACTATTCCCCACTAAAACTGAACCAAAAGGCGGTGTAGAAGATTTGCTTCTCTTAATTATTGGTTTTTTCCTGTTCAATGCCAGTTGTTCTGCAATGTTTGATGATATAGATAGTGCAGAAGGTTTTGAGTTTTTGATTACAGGCACACTGGCATTGGTCCCATCGGCAGATACAGGTGTGACTTTGGCATTAATCCCGGGAAGCGGTGGTGTATTCTTAGCTCTTTTGGAAGACGGTGTTCCTAAAACATCAGAATCACTGTCGATGATAGTAGTAGGAGGTCTTTTAGATGGTACACTAGTATTGGAAAATGCCCATGATTTCTTCGAAACAGTAGTACTAACTGGAGCTACCACTGCTGCTGGCACTGCTGCTGGCACTGCTGCTGGCACTACTGCTGCTGCTGCTGCTGCTGCTGCTGTCACTATGGTTGTTGACAAATTAGTATCTTTGTTGTCATCACTGTTACAAGCACTCGAGTCTTCAATAACAATTATATCTTTTTCTCGATCTCCACTAGGCGTTTCTTCTCTGGAAACATCAAAACTGTCGTCCTCAGACGTGTTGGTATTTATCAACATTCTTTGTAAATCCATATTTACTCACTGAACAGATGTATGGTCTTTGATACTCTTCCTCTTCTTCTTTTTATGTTTCTTCAACATCATGGCTGAATTAAACAACCCAAAAATACGCCAATCTTTCATCCGGAAACTATCAACAAACAATATGTCACGTGTCGAAGACTAATAACGTTTTGGGAGAGGGGAAACGGTATTTCTTCATCTTTAAGAGTCATTCGAACGATATTTTATAAATGGGAGTTCTTCTGGATGATGGATGATATCAGATCAGACTCTTTACACGAGACATCTGCCAATCTTGCTAAAACACCTGAAGAGTAAGAAGTGAACAGAAAACACAAACCACAAGAATGACAAAACTAATCAAAAAACTACCTGATTTTTCCAAATACTTCCCAACTAAACGTATCAGTGAGTTTGCTCCGTTGATCGGAGAGATGGCTGGGAACGCCTACACGCCGAATTCCAAGTACGTCAACATGCTACACTACTACCAGAACCAGAATGTGTTGTTGCTGTATGCATTAAAGCAACAGCCACATCCGGTATCTTTGAAACAGTTGGCGTGTTATTACGATGACGAGAGAAACAAGTTGAGTGAGTCCAAGATTATCAACAGTGCGAATTTTGTTAAAAACGAATTGACCATTAGAATTGCTCATAAAATCCACAAACTTCAACAACTACCGTTCCAACTTATCAACAACTACCATTTCATTCAAGTCTATGAGAGTTATTATGATATCTTTGATAGATTTAGGAAGTTCAAAGAGATCAAGACAATGAAAGACAACGAGAAGTTTGTGGATTTTTCGAATACTGTGCTTACCGACCACAACTTGCTGAACTTGCCTCATCTAATAATGGGATCCTTAGAGAGTTGTATGTTGGATTTGTACCCTCAGGAAAAAATGGATAAATTGATCTCTGAATTGTTGAGAGCCAGAATTAGTAGAAGACTAATGGTAGAGGAACATTTGAGTTTGACTCAAAATTTTAAAAAGGGGAAACATGAAAATATCTTGATTCTTGGTGATATTTTCAAGAGTTGTAAAATAAAAGATTTTCTAATGGAGGCACATGATATGTGTGGTAAGTTTGTGACAGATATATATGGACCTCAGATCGCGTTGCCTGATTTCAGAATTGATGGTGATGTTGATCTGGAATTCTATTTCCTACCGACTCATTTGAGATACATGATGGGAGAGATTTTAAGAAACAGTTATTTGGCCACGGTAAAGAAAGCCATTAAAAATGGGACGCAGTACCAATCGGAACCAATCACTGTCACTATAGTTAAAAACAATCAGGATTTTTTGTTTAGGTTTTCAGATCTTGCTGGTGGGGTTCCCTACGACGATAGAACGATTTGGTCATTTGGTAAAAACAAAGAATGGGCTCAAAAATCTTTAGAAAATTTCCATAAATTACCGAAATTTAAGACAAACAACATCTACAGCTTTGAACAGAACAAGACCAAAGACCAAAAACATCCTCTTTACCAATATAGCAAACTGACAAAATCTTTATTTGAAAACACATCTCTAGGAACACTACACACGGAATCAAATACAGACACACACAAAAAAATGCTTCTAAACAAAGATGACCAGTTTGAGAATCCGTTGATGAAGTTGATGAAAAGACCACCGAGATACCAACTAGGGATTGGTTTGGCTCTTTGCAAAGTCTATGCAGAGTACTGGAACGGAGATTTAACCGTGCATTCCATTAACGGATATGGGACCGACACCGTTTTGAAGTTGGGTAACTTGATGTACAACACGGACAGAGTGCAACTAGATAAGGTCTAGTGGCTGTGCACACGACACCTTCTCATTCTCACTACTACAGCTACAACCATCATCATCATCAAATAAATGTTTAATCATTATTAGTAGTACTCTCTCTCTCTCTCTCTCTCTCTTTAAAACAAAACACGCGCTCGTCACATGCTTTGTTTTATATCTTTATGTTTTTTCATTTTTTCGCACTTTTTTAGTCAATCTGTGGTTTTTTTTTCTCTCTCTCTCTTTCTCTCTCTTTGTTTCGTTTTTGCTACAACGTTCATGTTTCGATTCCCATTTGGAGGCAAGAGTCAATGTCGCTACTCATTTTGCACATTTGATTGGTGTCGAATTTGGAATAAGAAGAGTTAGAAAACCAGGACATATCTAAGTAACTTGCTTTCAAAAGAAAAGACGAATATCAAGTCCTGAATTCAACACGTACAGTAAGATTATAACAGCAAATAAATACACCGGAAAATGAGTACCCCAGCCAGAAGAAGATTGATGAGAGATTTCAAAAGAATGAACGAAGATTCTCCACCAGGCGTGACAGCCTCCCCGTTGTCTGATAACGTCATGCTTTGGAATGCCATGATCATAGGACCACCAGAAACACCATACGAAGACGGGACTTTTAGACTGGTTTTGCAATTTGACGAAGACTATCCGAACAAACCACCACAGGTCAAATTTATCAGTGAGATGTTCCATCCAAACGTATATGCCAATGGAGAGATCTGTTTAGATATACTTCAAAACAGATGGACCCCTACATACGATGTCTCTTCGATATTGACTAGTATCCAGTCGTTGTTCAACGATCCAAATCCTGCATCTCCTGCCAACGTCGAGGCAGCTACCCTATTCAAAGACCACAAATCACAGTATATCAAGAGAGTCAAACAGACAGTAGAGAAGTCATGGGAAGACGATCTGGATGATTTGGACGAGGACGATGATGATGATGATGATGAAGACGATGACGATGACGAAGATGTTAGTGATGACAAGAAGAACTAGGCAACGCTATTAAAATATATATTGACACTAACGAGGTTTTTAACGATTACTGTTGACTTGATTATATAGGTTGTATATTGCATAGTGTATTTACATGGAAAGACGCCACTTATAAAGTTTATTACCCGAGTGAGAGCTTGATCACTCGATGTCTCCAAGAGATGCAATGTAGTTTTTGTCTTGATAAGCACATAGTAAACTGACCGTGGCCATGATGTACAGGACAATCTTAGACCCAGTGTCCACTTTGTTGAAACTGGATTTCCAATGCTCATTTCTTTTGTCACTACATTCATAAACGTTGATCAGTCCGTTGGATATCTGGCTCAAATCCGTTTTGGCCAAATTAGATACTAGTTTCAGTTCCTTAGGTTTAAGCAGATGAACATCATTTTTTAAAGAGAACACTGAGGGAGACGGTCTCAACCATAGGAAATCTTGCGGTTTTCTCTGTGTGTCACACACAAAGGTTTTCTCCAAGTCGCCTCTAGGCCCGTAACTCCCATAAGATCTGTAATACAGCAGCTGTTGAAGAGGCTTTGGAATGTTGTCCCACTTGTGCCCATATCTTTCCAACAAGGAAATGTCCAAATAGTAATCCAAAACTTCTAGATCCTGGTACTCTATGGAATCAAAACTAGAACACCAAAGTCTCTCGTCAACTTTGGACGCTGAGGATTCCAGGCTGTTCAGATCTATGATGAATTTTTTCATCATTAGTCTATCTATAAAGTCATTCTCAGATTTCATCTTTACACCGTTGACGTGCTCTTTTTCAAGATCGTCTTCGTTGCTCGTAGCACCACCTGGGTTGAAGTACCCCGAGATGTCTTTCAAAGATGTCAGGAGTAAATTGTTGGCCTGATTTTTCAGTTTCAGAGTTTCCAACTGTTTCAATTCTTTCTCAGTTAAATTTGATTGTGCTAATCTCTGCTCTTGCTTTTTGAGCAAGGATTTTGGTATTTTTGTAGAGGAGGCAAGTCTTTTCCATTGCAAACTGTGCAAAGCATTTCGACTTGACACCTTGATTGACTGTGATAACATTTTCAAGTTTCTTTATTGGTGTAGTGGTCTGATTTTCTGTGATAGTTTAATTACTCTCAAAACGCTTCACTACTGTGTTTTTGTTAACCTCAAATTTTACCTCGCTCAAAGGCAAAATGAAGAAAAAAAAACAAAAAAACTTAGTAAAAAATAATAGCAGGAACTCAGAAAGGTTCCTGCAAACGTTAAACAATCTATGCTAATATGACCACACATCTTTAGCAAACCCATATACATTTTTTTAACAGTTTTGGATTAGAGTTTTTGATATATTTACCAAATAGGAAACAAAAGCTCAACTCCGCGGAACACAAGGTGGAATGCTGCTACGCTATACATCGGGTTTACAAGTTTCATATCACCTCTTTATGGTCGCATTATGATATAAATCCCATTAAGGAAATATCTACTGTATTGATTAAACAAAAAACTAGAAAAAAACAACAAAAAAAGACGGTGCTTTGTGAACACATTCTTGTTGTAATATCTCAAATGGGATATATAAAGACCTCATATATGTGTATTTGATTTTGGAATAATGGTCTAGTATTTGCCATATACTATTACAATTGTAGCTAACAAGGGAAAAGAAAATCAGCTAACCAACACCACAAACTTCGCATGCTACCTTTACTCTTTCATCTGGGTGCATTTTTTTCAAGCTTCAAGTTAGCCCAAGCTGCTAATAGTATTTCTGACATTGAATTTTCTAACCTACACTTTACAAACATTAATGATGCTACTCCACAAGACCTATGGGAGGCCAGTGTTGACTTTGAACTAAGTGACCCATCTTCCATCAAAGTCAATGATTACTTCTTGATTACTATGCCAAAAGTGTACCAAGTTTACTACAATTTCCCACAAATTTCGTTCAACATTTTTATGAACGATAGTCCTGCTTTCAAATGTACTCCGTTTCAACAAGCCGCTATGATTTCCGCAAACACTGTTATGAAATGTTCTTCTTACGTTGATTTCAATCAAGACACGGAACTATACGGTACGTTTGATTTCACGTTCACTTTCAATTGCGGTGGTGGAAATATTGCCAATAACAACGAAATTGCCAATGCCAATTATTTCAAGTCAGGGGTCCCAACGGAATTCCAATTTATGGACAACAATGGTGCAAGCTTTGGAACCGAAGTTACATTTTCCGCATTAGGCGTTCAGCCAAGTATGTTTAGTGTTGCTAGAAATCCATTCAATCAAGCTCTGGAACTTTATTACGCAGCACCACAATGCTCTTCCGGGTATCTGACATCTGCATCCGTTGAGTACTATTTGGAGGCAGACACTAGTTTCAAGTTAGGTTATTCAATGGGAGGTGTTTCCAATGGAACCACTCATAATGAGTACCTGATGTTGAATAGTTCCAATAGCAATATGCTAGTTCAATCCTCTGCAATAAATCTGAATGGACAGCCAGGTGTGAGCTTTCAATACGACAACGTCAAAACAGATGAGATGATTTGGTTCAACTTTGTTCAAAATTTTGGTACCAAGACTAATGATATCACCAACTCTTATAAAGCCGTTTTGACTTGCTCGAGTGGAGAATCGACATGGTCTGAAAACCAGAACACTCTTTCAGTTGTTAGCGTGCTATTTGTGTCTGACCAGGGAACGATTACTTCAAAGGAAACAATCACTACTACGCAAACGTCAACATGGGCATCTCCATACGTGACCACAACCACAGAACCAGTTGCCAAAACTCCAGGCCAGGCCACCATCACCGTCACCGTTGACGTAAACGTCCCAAGACCGATCACCACCACCACAGTCACGTCGACCAAGTACGGTCCATATGACAGCACTTCCACCACCACATTGACAACCAACACCGAGAACACCACTCTGTACACGGTCTCCGTCGAGGTTGATATTCCTGAGATCATCTCAACCACTACACTAACGAAATATTGGGACTCTTCATACACCACCACCACTACTGAGCCAACTAATGACATCAATTTTACACAAGACACGGCCACAATTACTGTCGATGTCGCACTTCCAACTCCTGTTACTGTTTCGGTGCTAACAAAAACTGGCATTCAAACAGTGGTGACCACTTCAGACCAAACTGTCACCCAAACTGTTGTATCTACCTCTGATATAACTTCTACAACTACAGCCACAACAATAGTCGAAAAATCAGTTACCGTGACCAGCACAGCAGTATCCACTTTCACCACAAGCTCCATTGTCAAGGAAACCGAAACCACAACCAACTTCAATACAGTCGTGACCACAGTTTCCATGCTAACTACTCAAAGTGTCACAATGGATATTTATAATACCACAACCAACTACATCACTAACACAGTCACAGTTCCAACCAGCATCGTTTCTACCGTTGTTGAGTCCAGTGTGAGTACCGTGGTAAACTATCTTACGTCATACTTAACCAGCTTTTTCACAGCTACTGCAACTTCAGTTGTTGTTACATCTGAACTATCAACAGTTACCAAAGAGTTGACTAACAATGTCACAATTACCAACACGGCAACGCAGACGCTGCTAAGCACTCTGTTCTCACTGTCAACTACTGGCCAAAATGTGACGATTACATCATTTCTACCAGGAACCACAGCTACTGAGGTGCCTTCTACCGCTGCTGTTGAATCATTTACCACCACCAAATCTGCTACTACCACAGCTACAGCTACTACTACTGAGGTATCCCCGACTACCACTACTGAGGTTTCGTCTACTACTGAATCTGCTACAACCACTGCTACTGAGATATCATCTATCACAGCCACAGCCACTACTATTGAGGTCTCTCCTACTACCACTACTGAGGTCTCCCCTACTACCACTACTGAAGTTTCGTCCACCACTGAATCTGTTACAACAACCACTACTGAACTTTCTCCTACGACCACTACTCAAGTATTATCCTCCACTGCTACTGAAGTTTCGTCTATCACATTTACCAAAAGTACTTTTAAGTTCAACACTACCACTGCTACTGAAGTTTCTCCAACCACTACTACTGAAGTCTCTTCCATCACATTTATAGGAAGTACTACTGAATTCAACACTACCACTGAGTCCGCTACTACCACTACTACTGACGTTTTCTCTACTACTTATACCACTATTAAGGTCTCCCCTACTACTACTACTGCTACTATCACTACTGAAGTTTCATCTACTACAGCCACCGAAGTTTCTTCTACTATGGACTCTGCCACAACAACATTTTCCACCAAATTCTCTTCCACCACAGCTACAGACACGGTTACCGCTATTGCCGTATCATCTACCACTTCTGCTACTCCATCTATTATCATTAAATCAACCACTACTAGCACCAGTAAGGAAATTTTATCTACTCCAACTGTTGAAACTACTGTAAGTTCCACAACACCTACACCATCAACGAGCACCGAAGTCTCATCGATCTACGTCACACAATCAACACCATCTACTGGTTCGACCAATGATCTTTCTAGCTTTTCTACTTTAGCAGCACAATCTGTTGTACTATCCACTGTATCCTCTGTATCCACATCCTCATCTTTTTCAATCCCTCCTGCTTCTTTTTTGAATTTTGAAAATGCCGCCAATACCCG
Source organism: Hanseniaspora gamundiae (assembly GCA_003020785.1). Taxonomy (NCBI): domain Eukaryota; kingdom Fungi; phylum Ascomycota; class Saccharomycetes; order Saccharomycodales; family Saccharomycodaceae; genus Hanseniaspora; species Hanseniaspora gamundiae. Next base: position 18,386 of record PTXO01000098.1, read on the forward strand.
CCATTCTTTCCACGGTTTGATAAATACGCTATTATATTCGCTAATTTTTTTTATCTAAGTATATAAGTTTTTTATAAATAGTGATATCTAATCAATCAATAAATCAGTTAAACATCTGAAAACCCCCATAAAAACTATTTAGAAACTATCGACCTCTGTCTTCTAGCAGTTTGAGGATCTACTAAACTGTTCAATTCATCACGTACAAATAATCCAAGAATATCACTTAACGTAACAACACCAATTAATTTTCCGGCACCAAAACTAGTATGATCTTTAGGAGTAGACGATGGAGATGACGATGACGATGGAGAAGACGACGATGTTGATGATGATGAGGAGGAGGAGGAGGAGGAGGAGGACGATATATGGGCGTGCTGGTGTTCATTGTTCAAGTCATCTCCGTGAGACAAGGTCGGTATAGAAGATGTGGTGGAGTGTTTGTTTGAAGGTTCTACAATCCATAATCTATGAGCTTTTGTAGCAACTAATTTAGCCATTGTTCTTGCTAGAGATGAATTTGGATAAACGTGGAAAATAGGGAATGAATCTTTACCTCCCATTTCCAAACCTCTCATATTTAAAATAATGGAAATGAAATGTCTACAGGTGTTGTGTAATAGTGGATATTGAGAAGTTCTTGTAACGTTTTTAACATCAGTAACAGAAATATTCCCCAACAACATCATAGATTGATCAATAACAGCAATACTCGAGATACACTGTTCGTGCATTTTGAAAAGAGCGTTGATCAATGGTTCATCACCGTTTATAGAAATGACTCTTGATTTTTTGAAAGGATTGCTGAAAGTTGAGGATGAGGGAGACGACGAGGACGACGAGGACGACGAGGACGAAGACAAAGTAGATGAAGAAGATGAAGCAGAAGTGTTATCAGAGGGAGACAATGACGACGACGACATTGTATTTATCTGACCAATTTTCAAATCCTGTATAGACATGTTTAACAAGTTTTCAAATTTCTTATCAAACTGTCTTGCATTATCCCATAAATATTTGATCAATCTTCTCTGAGAAAGAATCCCTTGAATCTCTGTTTTCGATTCATCTGTAATAGCTACTCTATGAACACCTGTTACAAGAATAGACATTGCAGTTGATAAATTTTCATTTGATGGAATTTTATGAAATGGATTTTTTCTTGTTGATTTAATCAAATCACCAACTTTAACAGGTTTACCATTTTGACAATCTTTTAAAATTTGTGAATCGTTAATTTTAATTTTATTTAAAACAATCAAAAGATATGCATTCAAATCGTTATAGTCAAAAGTCAAACAATCCATATCACCTGGGAAATTCTCAACTGGAACAGAACTCAAATTGTGTTCAATCAATTTGTTAAAAGCCATTTCCACAGTATTTTCCTGTCCATTGATAATAATCAATTTGTTGGATTCAATCAATGAAGACAACTTGATATATTGCCAAGATCTCTTGTGCACTTTTGATACCAATTTGTCTTGTAAACTCTTGGGTGGTTCTCCCGTAGAACTGGTATCTATGGAAGAACCAGATATAGTGGACGAGATGTCTTCCATAGAAGATATAGAGGAACAACCAGAAGAAGAAACAGATCTAACGGGCTTGACGATCTTAAGACCTTCCATGTCCAGATCAGAAACTTCGCCGTCTTCCTCTGTATCACAGTTTCTGATATCAATAGCAGGGATATTTGGTGTAGATATTTCAGCAGCACCATTAGCAGCAGCAGCAGATGGAGAAGATGATGGTGGTGTAGATAACATCTCTACAATAGAATCGTGTCTGGTAGGAGTATGTGCAGAAAGTGTTGTAATAGAAGATGACGATGAAGAAAGACTGCACTGACTTGAATTTTTTTTATGAAGCTCTTCACCTAGTTTACGTTGGGATGGCATTTTTGTTTTGTTTGTATGGTTTTACTTTTACTTCTAGTGTTATATATATCATATATCATATATCATATATATTTGTACGTATATAACAACAACAATAGACAATGTCTTATATAAAAATGATGAGTTAAGGTTGTTGTTCAAGAGAAAGGGGTACATTCTCCGGAAAAACAAAGAATTCCCAGGGGTAAATATGGTAATACCATTCTTCAGGGTAAAAAAGAAAAGAGGGTGAGAATTAAAGAGAGAGAAAAAGAGAGGAAAACTTTAAAACAACAACAACAGTTTAAATAATTTAGTACCCCCTCTAGGCCGAGTCTATACGTTTTTTTTTTTCATGTTTGTTTTGTCTAGGCTGATTGTCTGTCTAGAAGATGAGGGGGGGGAGAGAGAGGGAGAGGAGAGAGGGAAAGGGAAAGAACAGGGGAAAGGAGGGATATAACAAAGAGGGTTTAAAGAAGAAGAAGATCCTGAAAGGGAAGAAGAAGAAGAAGAAGAAATCATCCCACAATTATTATTAGCATTCATAAGTAGTTATTAGATATACGATCGCTGTTTATCTTGAGTATTTGTGGGATGAAGTTATATTGTCTTTAATGTATATGTATATTTCTCGTAAAAAAAAAAACACACTTTCCAATTTCATCGTTTAACAAGAGTATGTTGGTATAGATTACTACCGAATTTATTATATAATAGTGTTTCCAAAACAGGATAAATTACAAGAGTTGAAATAGAGAAATGATAGATTGCTATTGGTATGTTTTAACGGTTTGAACCCATAATAATACTATTGTATCTATCAAATTAAACAACAAAATTATATTGACTTTGGTTTATATATCGGTTGTATTTAATAACAAGATATTTTTTTAGTTAGAGAGAGAGAGAGAGAGAGAAACTGAGGGGAAAGAGAACCCCGTGGACGGGTAACGTTCAGAGGGGTAATCCGAATTTTTTTTCTTTTTTTTTTCTCTCTTTCTTTCTTTCTCTCTATCTCTCTCTCTTTCTCTCTTTGACTCCGTTAAACCATACAACAACTTGGCCAACACTTTCTCTAATCTATCCATATCAATAATCCTCAGAACCAACAACAAGTCAACTCAAAACCAAGAACATATACATATACATCAAGATGGCTGGTGCGTGGTTATTTGTATTTGCTGTTATTGCAAACTGTGTCAATCTTTTCATCCAAGTTCATTTCACCATAATGTACAGTGATTTAGAAAGTGATTATATGAATCCAATTCAACTTTGTACAAAAGTTAATCAATGGATGCAACCAGAAGCTATTTTACACGGATTGATTTCTTTAGGATTTTTATTAAAAGGTTATTGGTTTGTATTTTTAATCAATTTACCCTTATTTCTATTCAACATTAACAAATTTTATAATAAATTACAACTATTAGATGCTACAGAAATTTTTAGAACACTATCAAAACACAAGAGAGAAAGTTTCTTAAAATTAGGTTTTTATCTATTTATGTTTTTCTTCTACTTGTATAGAATGATTATCTGTTTGATTGAAGATGATTGATTCACTGATAATCTTTATATATATATATATATATGTACATGTATCCATTAATTCATAGAAAATATATGCGTGTATATATCACACTTCGGATTCAAATCCACTAGTGTTTAATAATAACAATGTATCCAAATCATTAAGGATCTCAGTCATGTACGTTTCAAATATTTTATAGTCTAATTTTCTTGATAACTGTTGCTCTATATTGTCATCTTGATTCTCCAACTGTTTAAATTTATCCATAGATTTCTCTATATAATTTTCTAAAAATATTTCATATATTATTTTTTGTAGTACTCGAATAAATGTACATGTTGGTTTGTTTATACTAGATTGATCTTTTAATAAAGAGTATAGATTTAAAGATTCCGTATTGTTGTTTCTATTCTCTCTTATGATAGTTTCTAAATATCTCTGTGTATCGTCTTTTCTATCTTCTATTATATCATCGTCATCTCGATCAGCATCGTCATCTTGATCATTTGTCTCATATGGCAACACCACGTGATCTATCGTATTATTATTATTGTTATCATCATCTCTTTCAACGTTTCTGTTAGTAGTAACGTTTTCTTGTAATATCTCTATACCATTAATCATCTCTTCGTTATCTGTGTTGTTGTAGAGACTACTTTGAGTATCTATAACTACATCATCAAATACAACCGGTGTTGCTTCTTTAATAATGTTGTTTTTTGAAACGGGTAAAGGCAACAGAGTAGTAGTAGTAGGCAATACGTTATCATCGTTTAGTTTAACACAAACTCTACTCAACTTTTCCCAGTTCTTAAATGATCCTCTAGACCTCTGTTTGATCTTCTTGATTATCTTATTATCCAGCATTCTATAATCTCTCTTTCTTATGTATCTTCTATTTCTCTCTGTTTACATCATCACTGTAATACCCAATATCTCAATAAACATACTACTACTACTACCCCATCACAACTGTATATCTACAAATTACGAAGTAACAATAAACAATCAAGCGCACGTGATACGAACCGAAGTTAATTTATCGGATTAAAAAGAGAAAAGAAGAAGAAAAAAAAAGAAACTAAAATTTGACAAAAGATTACCAATAACAACAGAGAGAAAGAGAGAGAGAAAAAAAGGCACAGGGTTTAGCATTGTTGGGGGAGGGGGGGGGAGAAACAACCGTTTGGTACATATTATAAAGTAAGTTCATCAAGAAGAAAAAAATGAAAAAATGAAAATAGAGTATAGATATCCATTTAAGTCTCATGTAATTATCATATTTAAATATATACGAAAAGTGAAGTTAAATCAGTGATGAGACAGTAAGATATTAATAAAATTATTTGTTATTTATTATGTATTTATATATATAAAATGGATTCATGATTACTCTACGAGGTTTCAACAGTAATTATAAAAAGTACATATGTTTATCATTACTATTAATATTGGTATTTATGTTCTTCTTGTTGTTGTTGTTATTTTACATATATAACGTTGATAATATATGTTCAATGTCTGAAAAAAAAATGGAAAAAAAACGAAAAAATTAAAATAATAGTATAATCATTTGTTATATATATAACTAAATTATACATCATTATAAGGGGTATTATTTGTATCTGGAAAGTTTAATTCTAATTCATTAAAGTACATATTAATCTTAACATTGTATATATATATACATGTGTATATTCTTTTGAGTATAGTAATATTACTGTGTCTTTGCTTAAACAATACTATTAAAAAACCGTAAAAAAAAACAAAAGGAAGGTACAGTAACCACGTTAGTCATTATGGAGACTGGAGCTTCGGGAAACAATCAAGAACAAGACACAGGTCATCACCATCACCATCATCATCATCATCATCATCACCACCGCCCTCATCATCACGATAGCAATAAACATGCACACCCACTTGTGTTACTGGCCAACACTCATCCTAATATACAACATCAACAGCAACAGCAAGATATCGGATACCCCTATACTTATATGCAGAACAACAATTTACTCGAAAATAATATCAACAACAATAATGATGATGATGATGATAATAATTATCATCCAATACACAGTTCGGTTCCCTTGCCTCCTACTTCTACACTAAAATCATCAGAAAATGGAGAGTTGCCCAAGACTCTATGGATGGGTGATTTAGATCCTCGTTTTAATGAAAAGACTATTGAGTTACTATGGAGATCACTTGATAAAGAAACTCATGTCAAGTTGATTAGAGCAAAGAAGAATTTACTTATTCCGTGTTCTACTGCAACAACAAGTAATACTCTGTTGTTTAAACAGTTGCAAAATGTTACAACAGAATCAAATGTACAAAACAGTATCAATATTAACGGTACAAATTTTATCGATCCAAATACAACACATTTACACCATGCAGGATACTGTTTTGTAGAATTCCTTGCATTTGAAGATGCACAATTTGCTCTTTCACTAAATTCAAAACCTATTCCTAATATCTTTGATTCCGAGATTAATCTCTTTACCAATCCAGATTTGAAAAGAACGTTTCGGTTGAACTGGGCCTCCGGAGCAACGTTACAAAGCACAATACCAACAACACCAGAATACTCGCTCTTTGTAGGAGACCTTTCACCAGATTGTTATGAACAGGATTTGTTGACATTGTTTCAAACCAAATATTCGAGTGTCAAGACTGTGCGTGTAATGACAGATCCCGTCACTGGTACATCGCGATGTTTTGGATTTATCAGATTTTCAGATTTTACAGAAAGAGAATTGGCCGTTTTGGAGATGAACGGTGTGTGGTGCAAGGGAAGACCCTTGCGTGTTGCATATGCCACTGCAAGAGCTTCAAACGCCGAGCAGCAGCAACAGACGCTCCCAACGTTGGGTAGCACACATAAGGTGCCCCAGAACGTGAGCAATATCATATCTATCCAACCAATGCCTTCAACGGCAGTAGCAAAGAGCAGTCCCAATCGTGAAAGCCATGGCATACCACACGTACAACTGCCGCAGAGCACGACTGTTTTCATTGGTGGATTGAACAACAAGATTGTGGATGAATTTCAGTTGTATGCGATGTTTCAGCCATTTGGGAAAATCGTTCAAGTGAAAATCCCTCCAAACAAAGGATGTGGGTTTGTCAAGTTTAGTAAGAGAAGCGATGCAGAAGCTGCTATTGTTGGTTTACAGGGGTACGTGTTGCCATCCACAGGGATGCCTGTGCGATTGTCGTGGGGTAAAGAAACCCTATCTGCTGTTCAACAACAGCAACAACAATGGAACCCAAATGGCAACACAGATATATTCACATCTCAGCAGATTAAAAAGTTTAGTCCATGGGATTGATATTCTCTCCTTTTTGTTTGACCTTTAAAATGGTTATGTTTATAGAATTCTAAATTGAGTTTTTCGCTTACCTGTTATATAGATTATTTTATGCATTGATTTTTTTTTTACACAGTTTTTCGCACAGTTTTTTGCACAGTTTTTTTTTTTTTTTTTTAAGCACATTTTACGCGAATGTGTAGGTCTGTGATAGGTTTACTATACCATTTTTGAAGAGACACACACACACACACATGCCAACAGCAACAGACTCAACGATCGAGACGCACGATGGCAGCACAGTCGTTACTACTAGCACACCGTATCTCAGGAAAGAAAGTACTGATCATTGGAGGAGGAGAAGTTGCATACACGAGATTGCTGAAATTCGACAAGACCGATTGCGTTATCTATCTAGTGAGTCCCGAGATAAGCGATACGATTAGAAAAGAGTTTGTTGAAACGGGGAGAATACACTGGTTGCAGAAGAAATACACCATTGACGACTTGCAGTTATGTTCTGCACCTGTGTCTGCACCTGTGTCTGCACCTGTGTCTGCACCTGTGTCTGCACCTGTGTCTGCACCTGTGGCCGAACTAGACAAACTATCACTTTGCGAGTCGAAAGAGGATTCTGTATCAACACCAGACTCTACCCCTGAACCAGTGACGATGGAAACTCTTTCCAAATTATCACTTTGCGAATTAAAAGATCTATATGCGGAGACGTTGAAACCCAGCTGGGCCTTTGTGTTTACTTGTCTGAACGACAGTCATGTCAGTGAAATAATCTATCACCATTGCAAATTACTGTACCCTGATGTTAAGATAAATGTTGCTGATAATCCACCTTATTGTGATTTTTATTTTGGTGCAAATTGTGAAATTGGTAATAATGGAGAATTACAAGTATTAATTTCATCAAATGGAGTATCACCACGTTTTACATCACTTTTGAAAAAAAATGTATCTAGCATGTACGATAACGATTTAATTTCAAAAAGTTGTGCAAATTTACAAAAATTGAGATCTACTGTACGTGTTTTATCCGGAGAAAGTACTACAGAAGTGATTGCATATAGAATGGAATGGATCAAATACGTGACTGATCAATTTGGCCTCTTGCGGTGTGATTCGATGGATGTTGAAAAACTGATCTCACTGTACAAAGAAATGTTCCCACAGAGAAGTCAAAATTTCCCAGAAGATTTGTGCAAGAACTATAACGTTAAAAAAAGTGCAAATTTATCTTAAATACTTTGTATATATATTAATATATATAACTGTTGAAATCATTTTCTAGTGAATTCTTTGGCAACTTCACCTCTCTTAGCGGCAAACATAGTAGCTTGGGTCATGTGGTCTTCCAAGACGGCACATCTCAAATTGGCTAAAACGTTATGGGCAGCATTGGCGTGTAAGTAGACACCACCGTGGAAAGCCTTTGTAGCGTCTTTACCCAAAGCAGCTTGTAAAAGGGTTTCACCACCTGGATGATCATCAAAATAGTTGGAAACATCATGAACAATACCACTAATAACAATTAAATTTGGATTTTTCTTTAAATTTTCTTCAAAATCTTTTAAAGACCAAGAAGGTAATTCTGCAACTGTTAAACCCCAATCTAAAGTTCTTCTTTCTCTATCTAATTTTTTCTGTTTTTGTTGTAAAATACCTTGATCAATTGCATTTTGTGAAAATTTTTTTAAATTATAACTTAAACCAAATTTTGAAGTAACCCAAATAATAATTTTACTTGGATCATATTGATACCATCTAATACCATTTCTATAATCACTTGGATATTCATGATGGAAATTATGATAACCTTCACCAAATGTAACCAAAGCAGTAACCCAATTATCTCTTGGAGTTCTTCTATCATCATATGGTTGAGAACCTAACCAATGAGCTAATGAATTGATACAGAAAGTAGCTTGTTGAATAACAAAAGTTCTTACTAGACCAGCCCAAATAAATCCACTTTTAAAATCTCCAAACATTAATTTTGTACATAAACCAGGTAAAATAAAAGCCATAAAAACCATAATAATAATATAATGTCTATGTTGAAATCTAACAATCCAATCATCGGTTAAATCACTAATATCGGCTCTAGCTCTATATTTTGGATTTGGTTTAGTTAACATCCAACCCATATGAGAATACCAAAAACCTCTTCTAGCATCATATGGATCTCTAACAGTATCTGTATATCTATGATGAATTCTATGAGAATGACTCCACCATTTAATAGAACCTTCAACAGAAGCAGAACCAAAAAATGCATAAAACAATCTTAATGGAGCTTTTGCATTATGAGATTTATGAGACCATAATCTATGATATCCACAAGTAATAGAAGCACCACCCATAGCATAATAGATAAATGAAAAAAGGAAAACTTTTGGAGTTAATGGAACTTTACCACTGAAAAACCCATAGTATAAACCAATTCCTGGTAAAACACAAACAAGAACAAAATTTAACCAATTAACATGTTGATGCCAATTATCCATTGTCCATGGTTGTTCACTAATATGTCTTTTTGATGGATCTTGAGATTGATATTTTTTACGTTCTTCTTCATCTCTCATCAATAAATAGTCCATATTGGAATCTTTGTTATAATCAACTTCAACCATATCTTTAGATCCCATCAGTGAACCAAAACCATTGGTAACTTTAACTTGTTTTTTATTAGCACCTGCAGCCAATTTATTGGCTTCTACCAAATCTAGTTGAATCATCGACATTGTGTGGTCTTTATGTTGTTCTTCTATCTACTGTTACTAACTATACATTCAACATTCAACATAATCATATTCATATTCATATCAATCATCTTATCTTATATATATATATATATACATATGATTCGATATACTAATAATAGTCTACTCCTCATTTCTATCATTATCGTGATTATTATATAAATTATAACACCACTTGACATCATCTACCGCATTTTCTAAGAAACAATAAAATTGTTGAAAAAAAGAGAAAGAGAAAGAGAGAAAGAGAGAATCTTGACTCTATGACTATAATGAACTTTGACACTACGCTATACTTTAATAAAGAAAATCATAGGAGAGAGAGAGAGAGAGAGAGAGAGATACCGATAAAAGAATGATCTTACTTACTCATATGATCTAATAGCATTTATTGATACGATATACATTATAGATATTAGTACTATATTGTTCTTAGTATCGATACATATGTGGCTTATTGTTATTGTTATATAATTATATGTACATACACACACTCTTGTATATCGCTCTTACCTTTTTGTTGAATTTTTTGTATAAAAAATTCATTTTGGGTGTGTGATGTATGGGTTATTGATATTATATTATCTACTAAGAATAATAACAAATAATAATAGTAATAGTACCATGATGATGATGATGATGATGATGGTTCAGGAGCAACTCTAAACGATATATAATATAAAACTTTACAGTTAATAAAGAAAATATCTCTTATACTATTATTACATAGAAAACATTATATCGGTATTGAATATTTGGTTTATTTTTCTCTCGTTTAGTGATTTTTACATTGTTATATTGTTGAGAATGATAATGGTACCATTATTCTAAAATAATTGAAAATATATAACCATAACAGATATTATTGATGATACTAGTGGTATCATTCTCAACAATATAAAAATACATCTAATAGATATACCTTATTCTACAGGATATGTCTATATTTGTATATATCTGTTTTAAGAGATGTAGGAAATAAGGAACGAGAGTATTGTATATATATATGTATATGTATATGTATATGTATTAGTGTGGAGTAACTAATATAATATATTAAAATGGTGTGGTTTTCTTTATATATATTTTTATTAACTTTCTCTAACATGATGTAGAAAAAAATAGGAGAATAATCTATAGTCGTTGTTGTTAAAACCGAGTTAATCTTGATTTATGGTACTATATTTATAGATAAGGAGTTGGGGTAAGAGAAACCCCCCCAGATTACCCGAATTCATCAATATCGTTTCTTTTTTTTTTTCCTTTTTTTTCAATTCTTTCTGTCTCTCTTCAATTTTTGTTATTCTCACATTTTTATTATTATTCGAGATGGCATCGGTATACTATCTAAAAGTAATACTTTCCAAAGTTTAAAAAACAAACCTAAAGATTGTGAAAAAACCAAGATGGGTAGAGTGGATAACAAACAAAAGTATACTACTACAAGTGGTAAACAAGTGGATGCGGAAAAGCATTTGAACACGGTTTTCAAATTCAATACGAATTTAGGTCAACATATTTTAAAAAATCCACTTGTTGCACAGGGAATTGTTGATAAAGCACAGTTGAGACCAAGTGACACAGTTTTGGAAATTGGTCCCGGGACAGGTAATTTGACAATGAAAATCTTGGAAGCAGGTGTACGTAAAGTCATTGCCATTGAATTTGATCCAAGAATGGCTGCTGAATTGACTAAAAGAGTTCGTGGTACACAATATGAAAAAAATTTAGAGATTATTCTTGGTGATTTTATTAAAATCGATCCATTACCATATTTCGATGTTTGTATTTCCAATACTCCTTATCAAATTTCATCTCCTCTAACTTTTAAACTATTAAATTGTTCACCTCCTCCAAGAACAAGTATTCTTATGTTTCAAAGAGAATTTGCATTGAGACTTGTTGCAAAACCTGGTGATCCACTATATTGTAGATTATCTTGTAATGTACAAATGTATGGAGATGTTCAACACGTAATGAAAGTTGGTAAAAATAATTTTAGACCACCTCCAAAAGTGGAAAGTTCTGTTGTTAAATTAATTCCAAAATTACCAAGACCTTCTGTTAAATTTGAAGAATATGATGGATTGTTAAGAATATTGTTTAATCGTAAAAATAAAACTATAAATTCTAATTTCAAAACAACAACAGTAATGGATCTATTGAATAAAAATTATAATATTTGGCTAGCTCAACAATCAGATATAGAAATGCAAGATTCACAAATGCAAGATGTACAGGATAAGAAAAACAGAAATTTGAAAGTAAAAGAATTGGTGGATCAAGTCTTGGAAGATTTGGATATGAGCGATAAAAGACCTCAGAAATTGGATCAAGTAGATTTCTTGAAAATTTTATTTGCATTCAATAAAGTCGGTATCCATTTTGCCTAATGGTAATGGTCTGTATAGTAATATGTATTAAGAGATCTCTGATAATAACAATAATAATAATCAGAAGAGACTTTTTTTTTTTTTTTTTTCTCTCTGCGTGCCCGGGCATCTCTTTTTTTTCTTTCTCCCTAGTCATCAATTGATAAAACAAGGTTTACAAACGAACAATACTCTCATAAGTTTAACTAATACACGTATTATCATTATTAATTTTAGAGTGTATACGTACATATATGTGCTTGTTAGGTTTGCCTGTACTTTATAACATCGATAACAGACAAAAGAACCACGAAGCAAATCAGAACTTGAAGAAGGTATAGTATATATTGTTCTTATATGAAGTTTTTAACGCAAAAGATAGAGATCCAAGAAGGAATTCCACTTTCTACTCCAAGAATTAAAATTGTCTTTAAATACTTTTGCAAAAAGATCAAAGCCAAGGCCAAGAGGACCAAGACCAAAACCAAAAAAATCTCTACAGCAATTTTGGATAAATGCACACCGTATACAGATGATCAGTGTGTATATTTGGACTACAAAAATGATCCGATCGGGGAAAATATTGTTATTGACAACACTTATAATTATAATGATAATGATAATAAAGGTATTCCCTCCTGTGGATTTCCTCATATGTTTGTTAACAATTCATACATTGTTGATGAGCCTCTAAAAGCTAGTTTAGAAATTGAACATTCCATTTTGTTACCAGAAACTCCAGCAGATGAGTTCTCAAATCTTGAAATTAATGCTACTTTTATAGGGATAGCAACACTATTCAGAAACGAAATGATGGCCATTATTGAGAGCAAATTTCCACATTTGGAAGATCTTGTTACAGATAATAATTACAACCACGTAATAGATCCTGTCCAGATTGGATCTGCTCCTTTTGGTTGTCTTTCAGAACTAGGCTCTTCTGCTGAGTTTACAAAAATTTCAACAAATCAAACTTTGGTCAACGAAATCGATGATTCTTACATTGGAACACCAATCACTTTGAAGACCAGCAAGATAAAAAGATTCAAGACCAAGTTCAAAGGCAAGTTACATAAAGTGAAAAACAATTTGGAAGATCGAACCACAGATGATACTCACAGTATCAGCACCGGTAATAATGATAATACGCCTATTGGCAGTGCTCTTCTTGGTACTTCAGATGATGGTAGTTTCACTAAGCAATCATTTGACTCTCCAGATGACAAAAGTTTTTGTGAACAATTGGATGATTCTGAAGATGATGATGATGATGATGATGACTATTCTGAACAATCGTTTTCGTCTATGTACGTTCACAATAACGATTGTAGAGATGACATAAGCAGCTTTCAATCTATCCACGATGATTATATCACACCAGTTCTATTGGAAAATGTTTCTCACGATAATAATGTGGAACCAGCTACGAGAGTAACATCTCCGAAGCCTTCCAAAAGAGAGAGACTTTCCATGTTCAAGAACAAATTGAAGCAAAAATCCAATGCTAAGATTTCCAAAGTCCACAACAAGCTATCTCAGGCCAAGTCCAAATTGAGATTTCACAAGAAAGACTCTAGTCTTGACAGCAGTGAACATCCAGCAGATGAATCCAAATAAAATCATAATCGAAAACAAACGTTAATCTTTTTTTTTGGAAAACATCTGTTCAGCTACTGCTCTTAACATCGAAATGCAGGACCATTTTCCTCATTTTTTAGTAGAGTCAAACAAATGGCAATTCAAATAGTCCAACAATATACCAAACCAAGAGAAAACCCCCAAGCTACAGTAGAACAACAACAACAACATTTCAAATGCACGATCCAGAGATCGAAAATCCAAACACACACTGATGATGAACCATGGAAGAACCTGACAACCCGGTATGGGATATACCGAGTATACAACACGAAATGGCACGATAATAATAATAATGAAAATGATAATAACAACACTGTGAATAATAATATTCAGGTTCCCTTCATGTTTCCAGCGCCCTGAAAACTGCAAAATGCGCCCATCGTCTCTGTGTCTCTCTGCCTCCTCTGCATCCTCCCGTTCTATTGTGACTTGAACCCCGTTCCATCAATACCAATATGCAATACCATGCACTCTATGCCTGGCTCTTTCTTGTGTCCCGGCATGTGAGGCAGCAAAGCTATTCGTCTTTCTGGTACCAGCAGTTTCATACACAGTTCCGTCATTCCAAGCAATCTGTGGTCTATGATCTCTTCTCTCGCATCATCTCTATTGGCGAATGTTGAGAAACACTTGGAGGGCTTCATCCGGAGCCAAGATCGATTTCACTGGGGTAGTAATATCTTCCTGTTTATGTTAGCAGCCACCGACCAGTACTTTAGCAAACTGCGGTCGTCCACTGTCTAGCTCGACTAGGTACTTCTTCCCACATTCTATCCAGGACACACCTGTACTAACATACTCGGATTTTGAGTGAACTTTTGCTGTTTACAGTTTGAGGTTTCCACAATTTCCATCAAAGTCCACCAGCTTGGACAGTCTTAGAGGGAGCTGGTTTTCCTGTTCTTTTAATACCACAAGCACACGCACTGCTATCTGGGCCTATCATGTTGAGTACCGAAGCGTCTCACATCCCTGGCACTCGAGGCTCACTCCAAAATCTCCGTAGAGTGATTCGGAGCTGAGAGTAGAGGTAACCCCAGAGCCCATGGAGACTTCCGCAGATGTGATAGCGGATCCGGACAGTCGTGCCTGTGTGGGTGTTGAAGAAGGAGCCAGTTTCCCAACGGGACTGCGAGAGTCGTGGGGGATCGAGATGGAGAGGAATGGGAATGAGGAAATGCAACAGCAACTGCAATACCTCCGATCCGGTATGCCAGTCGGGTGTCCCTCGTGGAAGATGTGGACAGGAAGCTCCAAAAGAGCAGCAGTGGGCAACCAAAGTCTGCTC
>PTXO01000099.1:0-32878 GCA_003020785.1 Hanseniaspora gamundiae
CAAGATACATTCAACGATATATGAGAACCAATATGCTATTTGATGCACACACACAGACACACACACACACAACAATATACTACCACAATTCAAACATTCTGTTCAAGAGCAAGTACAATCTTCTTAGTCCTTCTTCTTGTTGTTGCATTAGAGCATCGTTGGTATTACCCGTGTTTCCAGGAGCAACGTTGGTTCCGTTCATTGCTGCAGATGCCAAACTGGTATAGTTTATAGGAGGATCCATAATCAAAGGTTTGGCACTCGTGTTGCCCTGGTGCAGTGAAGATATGCATTGTAAATTGGAGTGTACTCTCTTAAGGTAGTCGGTGTGTATTCTCTGTTCCAATGAGACTTTTTGCTGCTGCTGTTGGTCTTGTTCTTCGTCTTGTTGTTGCTGCTGCTGTTGTTGAGTGTATAGTTTGCTTAGAAGAAGACTGTTTATGTGTAAGAGAACTTGTATCTTGTATTGCAAGTACTGCTTCACGAGGTCTTCTTGTCCTGATGATGATGTTGCTGGTGATTGTTGTTGTTGTTGTTGCTGTTGTTGTTGAAAGTGCATAGATCTCTCTTGTGATTGTTCCATAGTGATGATGTTGTGTTTTAGTTGGGTATCTCTTTCTATTCTTCTGAGTATGAGAATGTGAATATAAACTGTTGTTTTGTTTGAAGTCTTCAAAATCCTCAAGATTAATCATTCAGATTCACGTGATGCTACAAATAAGTTGAGATATTTTTTTATCTCTTTCTTCCTTTAGACAATGAAAAAATGTAAAAAAAAAGAAAAAGAAAAAAAAAACATCAATCTTAAAAACATACGAAGGAACGTATTGTCCGATCTCTTGGGTATATAAATGTAGATGTAGATGTAGATGTAGATGGAGATTTGATTCATTGAGATGATATTCATATCAATAATCAATACAAGAAAGTAACAAATCACACCTAATTTACACAAGAATATACTCAATAAAGAAAGAAAAAAAAAGAGAAAAATGGGTATTGTATCGATAATCACAGATGGGTTGTTTGCCATACTGAATTTTTTCATCAATGTGTATTATGGTGGATTACACAACAAGTACAATGTATTGACATTACCGATCAATTTCTTTATAAATTTTCTTCCTGTTTTTACGTGGTTGACTATTTTCAAACAGGCTGGTGGTATTCCGATTAGTTGGAGACCCAAGATTCATGGGAAGTTAAGTTTCTACGGAGACATGTTTATGTTTGGAGACTTTTGGGGTGAAATCTTACAACAAGGTGGATCTCAACAGATGGTTAATGTTTCCTTTGTGGTTTCTGTTGTTGGTTTTGTTTTACCCTTCTTGGTGTTTTTACCCTTTGTATTGTGGTATTACATCTATTACATTCGTAGATCAACTAGAAATTTCATCATGTACCATTTACCCTTTAACAAACCGATTACTCAACTTCCAATTTTTTTGATTCCATTTTTCGTATGGTGTGCATTAAATTTTGATCATATTTTCGCTAAACAGTTGGAATCTAATTTTACAGATGGGAAAAATATGTTGTCGTGGATCTTTTATGTGCTGTGCCATTTATTAGCACCTATTTTCACTTCGATATATCTATACGTTTTCAAAGCTCCTGGAACTTTGGCGTGCTTTTCTTATACTCTAGGTATACAAAACATTGCAGGTGTCTTTACACACTTGTTGATTCCTATGGCTCCTCCTTGGTTCACACACATGTACGGATTGCACAACTATGACGAGCTGAATTACGATACACCGGGGTATGCTGCTGGTTTGACTAGAGTGAATTTCAGTGCAGGGACGCATTTGGCCTCTGCTGGTTTCCACAAATCACCAATCGTCTTTGGTGCTGTTCCCTCATTACATTCCGCTATTGCATTCCAATGTTTCATCTATATATGGTCTCAAACGTGGCAAGGTGATTTGACATATTGGAAAAGGGGATTTTCCAATACAACTGATGAAACTCTGATTGGTAGTACTAATGCTGTTAAAGGTAAAAAATTGGGCAACACACAGCTAAAAAATTCTGAAGAGTTCATTGAAGAATTTGACTTGGAAGATCTACACGATGACTCTGTGTCGCCTAGCCCAAATCCATTTGATATGGATGATGCTCCAAAAGACGATGCTCAAAGAACCATTTTCAGTAAAATTGTAGAGTCAGGTTATATATCTAGTGTGATTGTTTCGGTCTTCCTAATCATCCAGTGGTGGGCCACTATGTATTTGGATCACCACTACAGATTTGATCTTTTCATCGGGTGTACCTACAGTATCATCAGTTTCTTCATCATAAATCACTTCTATTTGCAGAGAAAAATCATTCCTTCCTACTTGAGTAAAAGATCTGATCTTTTGGATACTTTGAAAGAAGATCCCCATGACCAAGAGGGAAGATCCATGGGTATGAGAGTTTTCCAAGATACAAAGATCGAATGGGTTTTCGACTCTTTGAAACAGTGAGCTCCTCCCTGTGTATGTGTACACTATACATATACATATATATATATGATTTGAAATCTCACTAAAAATAGTTCATTAGAAATTTTAAAAATAAGTAAATATAAAAAAAATTTTAAAAAAAAAAATCGTTACAAACTAATACACAGGTAGTGGGTTTATCTCTTACTCTTTCTTCTTTTCAATACTTTCTTTCACCAGGCACAAGCATCACGATGTTCTGTCCCGAAATCAACATCTCTTTCTCGTACTTGTTTATGATTTCCCCATTGCCGTTGTTGTCGTTATTGGAATGCTTGATTTCCACACCGTCTTGCAAAACAACATTCACGAAATCGTCGTAGCCTTTAAGAGTCCCATAATACTCTCTCCCGTTGGTGGTGATGACCAGGACTTTCTGGTTAATGGTCTTGTCTATTAGTTCTAAAGGTAAAAATACGGACATGGTTGTGTGTGTGTGTGTGTGTGTGTGTGTGGTGTTTTGCAATATGATTGATGTCTTATGAATGTTTGGAAACTTCAATGGATAAAATCAAACTGTTGAGATTACCCGAAATGCAAAGAAACGACATTTCATGACAACTTTTTTCAAAAAAAAAATAAAACCAAAAGGAAAAGCGAAGGCAAAAGCAAAACAACAATATTTCAACAAACCTTTTTTCTAGAATGTATTGATTGAAGATATAGATAGAGTATTCTTATTTATATTTAGGTAGCTATTATACAAGACAAAAATAGAAAACACACACACACAAGTAAGATCACTTACATATACACGGATTACATACAGAAAAAGAGAGAAAATGGCTAACGAACTACCGCTACATATGTACATACGTCCATTGACACTAGAAGACGTGGAAGGTGTTGTGGATTTGGAAAGTATCGGGTTTCCCCCAACAGAAAGATGCAACGAAGATGTGTTGAAATTCAGAATCAATGCGTGTCCGGAATTGTGCTCTGGGTTGTTTATCAGAGAAGTCGGCACACAACCTCATAACTCTGTAGACAAGGAGGGCGACGACACCATGACAGGGGGTGGGTATACCAGTAACGACAGCAGCTATCAAGAAGCAGGTGCTCCTATCATTCTGGGAGAAAAATTGATCGGCCACATTTTAGCCACGAAAATTCCAAGCACTACAGAGTACATAACGTTTGACAGCATGAAAAACGTGCACGACGAGTCTTCAAACTTTATTGGTGTGCATTCGCTTGTTATCGATCCTCATTACCAAAAGAAAAACTTGGCTACACTTTTGATGACCGACTACATCCAAAAACTGTCGAACCAAGAAGTCGGTACAAAGATTGTTATCATCGCACACGAACACTTGTTCCCATTCTACGAAAGATTGGGATTCAAGAAAATAGGACCTAACGAAAACGTCAACAAAGATGCTGAGTTCAGTAAGCACGGTATTTGGTACGATATGGAAAGAGACCTAGTCAAAGATGAGTTTGACGAGTGATCTGGATACGGGACATTGCACTGCTATTGGTTGATTTGTAATGAGTGTATATATACATATAAATATACGCATATATATAATATAAAACAGTAATTATGGCATTGATATTCCAAAAGTTCTTGCTCACATTGTTGAACGGATTCGATATTTTTTATCATTGATATACACACAAGAGTCACGTGATGTGTGGTATTGGTGTTTGCCTCATTATTATCTCTCTTTCTCTCTCTCTCTCTCACTCACCCATAGAGATACCCTTTAATCGATTACATAATGCTAATCTCTCTGAATAAATATCAATCTTGATAAGAGTGATAAAGGGTCATAAAAGAGAATCAACAAAAAGAATTATCTAAACCTTATGAAAGAAACAACAATGACAACCAACTATAACACGGTGCTGCCGGATGACGATGCTACCACAAGTAAAAGCAACGAAACACATACAGATCTTATAGAATGTGAATCGATGAAAGATCTAAAGCTGAAGGTGAACGATGTGATCAAAAAAGAACACATTGACTCATTGCCGTTCTCCACAACTTTGAACAAATGTATCGAAGTGTTTGAACTGTTCAATGCAGAGTGGTCGGTTATTGAATCTTCTGCACAAATGCCGCTAAAAGACTTGAAACTTGCATACGAAAGTGCTTACGTATATTCCAAGATCTTAAACAGAATATGTGCTTCTATAATACCTGGGATGGACGAGTTCAAGAGACAACAGCTGTCACCGGTTAAATCAAGTTTGATGGAAATATTCAACTCCATATTGACAAAATTGACAAGCGCACAACCAAAGTTTAATCAGGTCAAAGAGTTTCTAAGAACCCATTCCGGATCACACGTGTTGAAAACACAAACACATTTGCAAATAGATATGCTAAACAACACGGACAATACTCTGATCAGTACCAAGATGCTTCACTACCTTTTGAAATCGAGCATGTGGAAAGACAGTTTGTTACTGATCGACATACGACCAAAATTGGAATTTGAGCAACTGCATGTCAAGTTCAAGAGTTGTATATGCATTGAACCAATCTCCTTTAAAGAGAACTACACTGATCAGGATATAGTTGAGAGGTCTATGATTACCTCGGGCAAAGACGATATAGCTCTTTTCCAAAATCGTCATTTGCAAAAATTCATTGTTTTGTATACTTCGTCCAAAATCAAACATTACCAAACACAGTTGCAAAACCTCAGAAACATTCTCTTGAAAAAATCCTTCAAGCAACCTTTGGATTTGAATGAAACTAGAGTTGTCATATTAAAAGATGGGATTGAACAATGGGTTGCTTCTTATGGATTGGAAAATTGTATGGTAAATAGCATTCTCATCAGCAATGGATCAAACTTGAAAACTGGTCCAATCCAAGCACCACTCTCTCCTCCTCAGCAAAAACAAACTCTGCATTCACCAGAAGACCCCCACAAAGACAATAACGAATACGTAGATCATGTATTGAATATTCCCGTCTCATACTCCAACAGCAACGTTCAGCAGATCAAGTCAGCTTTTTTCAACACCAACTCCATGAGATCTTCGCCGGGACCCATGTACCTGGCACCAACCTATTATCAACAACAGTCTCAACAAAATTTTGACCAGCAACAATCCGTAAGTAGATCGTCGTCCCTCAAAAAGAGGTTTAGTTATATTTTGGGTAAAGATTCAACATCTCCTCGGAGCTCTTCGCCCACACGCTCAATGGTGGATCTTGTTGCCAAGTATCCTGAAACACCTATTATCACACCGCAATCCCAACCATCACCACCACCACCAACTACGACAAAAGAAAGTGCTTTGAGCAAAATGATGCGGAACTCGTCTTCTTCAGTATCTCCACCCTCTCTCTCTGCTTCTCCACAGACTGTGCCTAACAAAGATGTGTATGCAGCTGCATCTCTACCTGCTCCAGGGGCAAAACCTCTGCCTCCACTACCACAGAATAGGATTTTCAATAACGGATCTATATAAACACCAACACTTCAAGCACCAAGTACACATCCTATCAAGGAAGATCCTGATTTTTGCACTGGTCTTATCAATTTGGGAAATTCCTGTTATATGAACTGTATAGTCCAATGCCTACTCGGGACAAAAGCCTTGACTGAGATTTTCTTAAACGACGATTACAAGGACCACATCAACTTAAACTCGAAATTAGGATCCAAGGGTTTATTGGTGAACTATTTTTCTCAATTAGTCCACTTGATGTACACCCATCAAAACTCCATCGTAAAGCCATCGCATTTCAAAAGTGCGTGTGGGGCTGTGAGCTCCACGTTCAAGAATAGTGATCAGCAGGATTGTCAAGAGTTTGTGCAATTTCTGTTGGATGGCTTGCACGAAGACTTAAACCAGTGTGGTCACAACCCAGCCCTGAAGGAATTGAGTGAGCAGATTGAATTGAAAAGAGAGAAGTACCCAATGAGACTAGCGTCTAGTATTGAATGGGAAAGATATTTGACAACGGATTTCTCAGTGATTTTGGATCTCTTCCAGGGCCAATACTCTTCAAGGTTGCAGTGTCAAGTTTGCAAAAGAACTTCTACAACGTACCAACCTTTCTCTGTTCTATCAGTTCCAATTCCTCAAAATTTCCAGCCTCACAAGATCAATAAGACCTCTCTTTTTGATTGCTTTAGAGAATTTACGAAAACAGAAGTGTTGGGCAAAGATGAGTGGTGGAACTGTCCTGGATGCAAAAAGAAGCAACCTTCTACGAAAAAAATTACAATTACAAGATTACCTAAAAACTTGATCATCAATTTGAAAAGATTTGACAATTCTATGAACAAAAACAACGAGTTTGTTTACTATCCGCACGAATTGGACTTGACAACTTTTTGGTTCGACAACAATCCTGAATACATAAATTTCCAAGAGTCCGAGTGGACGAACCAAATCCCGCTAAGAGGTCAAGTGCCGCCATTCAAATATGCATTGTATGCTGTGGCGTGTCACTCAGGAACACTATACGGTGGACACTACACGGCATACGTCAAGAAAAAAGTTCAACAAGGACATAGTTCTAACTGGTTCTATTTTGACGACTCTAATATCAGGAGAGTGAAAAACGAAAACTAGCCTATTTCTTCAAGTGCGTACGTTCTATTTTACAAGAAACTGTAACCTGTGGGTTTCTTTGCAGGTAAAAGCGGTGCGTTTGTATATATAAATATATATATATATTGTGTTATTAAACTTATTATTCCCATTCGTCATCTTCCTCGTCATCATCCACTTGTGCAGCCTCTGTTTTTTTACTAGAAGGCACTTTGTTAACAAGAACAATGTCATCACGGCTTTCCACTCTTATATCTGGCTCTTGATCATCACTTTGCACCGACCCCTCAGCACTAACTTCTTCTTCTTCTTCTTCTTCTTCGTCGTCTTCCCAAGATGGTACAACCAGTTTGCTTTTGTTTGTATCCTCTGGTTCATTCGTTTTACTGGACAATATCTTTTGCTTTTCAGTAAAGTATATCTCCCAGAAAGTTTCCCTCTTAATTTTCCCCTCTGTGACTAACTTGTCACACAAGGCTTTCAACTTTTCATTCCCATTTGCTTCAAATGATATCTTCTTTTCTTTACTGAAAGAAGATGAAGACGAGTTCGAAAAATAGTCTGATTCACCTTTGTATGACAAATAGACGTTTTCATCTGTAGACAATTTCAACATTGCATCTTTGGATTCATTGTCTTTGAACTTGTTGTCTGGTGGCGATGAGCTGTTCATGACTGTGGACATACCAGTTTCCGATACCTCCTCCAACTTGTTTTTCAAGGTATCTCCAAGAGAGGCCAACCCGGATGACCATCCAGCCCATGTATTTTTTAATGCTTTTGCAGCACTGTCAGCAACTTGATGCTGCTGATCCTTGTTGTGGATGAAATCATCTACAATTCTCAATTTGGAGTCTACTGCGTCCAAGACATCCTGAGCGGCCTTCTCACTTCGGCTCGCAAAGTCAGAAGAGTCCTTTTCTTCCGTTGTCTTCTTATTTTCCTCTTTTCCTTCTTCTTCTTCTTCTTCTTCTTCTCCTTCGTCGTTACCAAATATATTGATATGTTGATCTTCATTCCATAGTTTGTAGAAAAAACTTGAAGTCTTTGATATGGATTCGTCCAATTTCTGTTCCAAATGATTAAAAGTTTCTTCTGTTTTCAAATCTTTAAAGTCTTGGCTTCTGTTTTCCAAATCAGCCTGTTCGGTCTGTTCGTTAGAGTGCGTTATTTCACTCGCAATAGGTTCATAAGCAAAGTCCATTATCCCGTTTTATTATATAGATATAGATTGACCCTTTTGGTTTGAATTGGTTTGTGTTTGAAGTTTTTCTTCTATTTGCTTAATCAATCATAGGCATCAAAAAAGCAAATTCCAAATAGAGTGCAAATAGTACACACATTAAGCAATGAAACCTCATGAAAACACTATTTAATCAATTAAATTATTTTGCAAAGTCTGGACTTAAAGGGAGTCCCCAATTTTCAAGGATTTCAATACCTTTTCGCATCGACATCAAATTTAAACAAAAAAACGAAAAAACAAAAAAAAAACGTCGAGGGTTTTTGCCGATCAGGGTGACGTTTGGAATTGCGAAACGGATTTTTGAAGGTCAAGTTATTATTGTGTTGAGATGTGTGTGAGTACTCAGCGGTCTAACGGATCAGCGATGGTGCGATTTGTACAAGAGATATTTCAATTGACTCCTCTTCTTGATCTATAGATGAACTAGAATAGCTGCAACCATCCATCGCAAGAGAACCAACGTATCCCATGCTAGACAGTGCTATTTACACAACACCCTTAAGTTTCTCACAATTTCAGCCCAAACTGTACAGAGGAACGTATCCACAAGAGAACAACTATCCCTTTTTGAAACTGCTGCAGTTGAAAACCATAGTTTCCATACTTCCCGAACCAATTCTTGAAGAGAATGATCCAGATTTCATTAAATTCATAAATGCCAATAAAATCAATCTAATCCATATAACGTGTGATGGTAAAAAGAAAAAGAATAAAAAGAACAAAAAGGATAAGGATAAGAAAGAGAAAGAGAAAGAGAAAAGCATAGATGAAGATAAGGAGCACGTCATAGAAACCCAGGAGCAAGTTGAAGGGAACATAGAAAAACCAAAGAAGAAAGAAGAAGAGGAAGGGGGGAAAGTGAAGAGAAGAGATAAAGCTGTTCCTATCACCGAGCAAAGCGTCTATGACATTATTGACATTGTTTTAGACACAGATAATTATCCTATATATTTACATTGCTCTACCGGAGAAACAATCACGCCGATTGTTGTTGCTTGCCTAAGAAAACTTTCCTATTGGAGTAGTGTTTCTATTGTAGACGAATACATAAGGTTTTCAGGCAATATCAATATCCATGAACGTGCCTTTATCGAAGAGTTTGATGTCAGTGACTTCAATCCCAAGATGAAAGACAAAGCTAGGTATGCCAGTTGGATAAAGAGAACTCAAGGTTGGAACTCGAAATAATGGTGAAGACACCTTCTCTATCTTTTTTCCTTTTTTGTAGGAAGAGGGAAGCTCATTTATTTATTACATAGTGTATAAAAGAGAAGCTGCCATCTCGGTATTACCGTCGCATGCGGACAATGCTTGGATCACTTTGTCTTTGGAGAATCCCAATTCCATTAGAGCTTTGACTGATTCTTCTGGAAAATGTTCCCTGCTTTCTGTAATGCTTGCGCTGGATTGATCTCTCTTGTGTGGTAGTTTTGAGTCTCCTTGCAGTTGAGACCCGCTGACGGGACGCTTGTTGGCATTGGTCGATGCTAGAGTGTTGGAGGCTGCTTGTGCTGCAGCTCCTGCAGCTGCCATTATTTCATCTTTGGGAATGTCTGCTTCTCCAAGAAATGGAGTCTCCACATTGGCGAATCTCAAGACGTTTTTCTCCAAGTCAATACATGACTGGTGCATCTTCAACATATCTAGTTCTAACAATAAATCGACATTGATATCTAAAACAGTGAAGGAACACGCGACAAACTTGTTTTCGATCTTAACAAGCGTGGAATGGATTCTCCCAATGATATTGCTAACACCTACACCACGAGCTTCCCCCTTGAACCTTTTGTCCACCATCTTGTCTAGCTTGGTTAGTTTGGCCAATTTAGTAGACATGATTGTGCTCTGTGCTCCAGAGTCAACAAACGCTTTCACTGGGTGTCCGTTGATTTCCATGTTGATATACAACATGGACACAGTGGTGAAAGATTCTGGTGTGTACTCCATCGCTATTCTCATCTGTTCATCTATCTTCATTGAATATGCTGATTCTTCAAGCAACGTGTTGTTTTTCAATATGTGCACCAATGGTGTGGTTTTGCTCAATGGACTGTACTTTATAAATTCGATAAAATTTTTGAAAGTTTTCAAATCAATCAACATTTCATCTTTTAAAATGCTAGGGGTGTCTTTCTCCTTTAGTAGTTTTAATCTAAGCTGATCGATGGGGTCCAGTTTCTTCTTTCTAATAATCAAGATGCTATTGTTTTCTATATGTAGGTTTTTCAAAGTGGTATCTCCATGTTGAGAAAACTCCAATACTTGGTTATTGTACGTCAGTTCGTTTTTAGACTCGTCGAAACTGGCCTCAAACTGCAAAAGCGCTTTTAAATCGTTCAAACATAGATCTTCAGACAACTCCAATGGCCCATATATCGTGTTGTTCACCTCGTTATTTACTGTAACGTTCATTGTTGTTTGTTTCTGTTATTTTTTTTTCGAGCTTCAGTATAGATCTTTACTAACCATATGATCAGAAATCAAGGTGTTAATGTAAACTCTGCTCACTTGACACTCAAACATATCCTTACTCTTTGGAACAATTTTCTGATCTGGGGCACGTGACATTTGGATAATAGTTTATCGCTGCAACACCATCAAGAAATCAAGTCTCTAAAAAGAGCTTTTATAAATATAAATATAATTCGTTGTTGAGGATGAACACTGCATGTAGTTCCTCTTCAGGGGCTATATACACGTGCTAGTATCATTATTCAAAAGAGTGTTCATTAGTGTATGTTTCCATTTTATTTTATTGTTTTACCTCAAATAACGCCATGTAGATGTGTGTGTGTGTGTATAAACTTTCAATGGCATACCGTTGATTTGTTTCAAAATTGTGGATCCGGTCTTTTGTGGCATCCCGTTTTTTTGCAAGCTCTTCATCAACTGTTGCATTATTGGTCTTGGTCTTCTCAACTGGGAGGCACACAACAAGGTCGTGGTCAAAAGAGCCAGAGCACCTGCTTGATGTAGAGAGGCCAGTGAAATCGGTACCATGTAGATCAAGGTTGTGATCCCTAGAGCAAACTGTAAAGTGACAATCCCCATCATGGCATGGATCGACTTGTTGGCAGATCTTGGAATCAAACCTTTTTTCTTGATGGCGTACATGTGGAATGCAAGCACTGCAAAAAACGTCGTTGTTCCTAGGATTCTGTGGTTCAATTGGACTGTGGTTGGATTGTCCACCATGTTTCTCCAAACCAAATCGGATTTATCGGTCTTTCTTGAGTAGTTTTCGTCCATCAACTCTCTCTTGCTTGGAAGCCAATCGTCACCCATGTGTGGGAAAGTGTTGTAAATCAATCCCGCATCAAGACCAGCTACTAACCCACCAGACATGGCTGTTAATAAGGTCAAAGCAACTAATCCTAAACTCATTCTTCTCAATGGTTTTAAAGCAGGATTGTTTAGCTGTTCAAAGATTTTGATGCTTTCACCTGGGTTTTTCATCCATTTGTTTTCTCTAACAATTTCCCAACCTGTCCATAGCATCCCCATGTACAACAGAAATGCCGCACCCAGATGAGTAGTCAATCTGTACTGTGAAACAGTTGGCTTCGACTTTCTTTCATCCAATCCGTCTTGGTCCAACCCTGACTTGACCATCCACCAACCGATGACACCTTGCAAACCCAATAACGCACTTAGCCCCAGCAATCTCTTGTTGACTCTAGCAGAAGTGTATCTAGAAGCTAATAAATATAGTGTTGGAACAATGAAAATACCACCGATCGCACGTCCCCATAATCTATGGAACCACTCCATGAAGAAGATAAACTTGAACTCGTCCAAAGTAATGTGAGAGTTTAATTGCTTAAATTCAGGAGAGTCCTTGTATTTGGTAAATTCGTCTTCCCATTCTTTTTGATTCATTGGCGGAATGGCACCTGTAACTGGTTTCCATTCAGTGATAGACAACCCAGACTCGGTTAATCTGGTAAGCCCTCCTAGAACAACAATACCAAAGACCAAACCACTGGTCCCGATCAACCAATAACCGACGTTGCTGTGAGAGTTCATCAGTTTTCTAGCCTTTCTAAGAGGTCTTTGTTTTTCTTCGCTGATGACCTCTTGGAAAATTTTAGAGTTTTTAGTTTGAAACAAACGCTTTTGAGAGGCAAAGCTACCACTGCCTTGAGAAGAAGAAGAAGAAGAAGTAGACAGAACGGCTTTACAAGAAACCATGCTCTTCTTCGAAGATGATAACAATCTTGAGCTTGTGTTGCATTTCAGTAAGGATGATTGCAACTGAGACAAGCATTTTATGCTGTGTTTCAACGACACCACGTTTCTAAACATTGTGAGTTTTTGTTAGTTGCAAAGTTTAGTGATTCTTTGTTTTCCTGTTTGTTCGAATGATACTACAAAGTATTCATACAATGAAAGAAGTAGCTATCCAACGAATCCTCGAAAACAAAAATATGCAACTAGATTTTTCCTTTGTTCACGTTATTTTTCGTTATTCAAAAACATTTTTTGTCGGACTTAAAAAGACGCGTTTAATACGAAATCTAAACAAAGCTTGGATTCTTAAACGATGAGGAGAGCAGCAATGCGGGGAAACAGTAAGAGAAAATGTTTGGCTGCATGATTTGATGCAAAACCATGGATGGTGCATAGTGTGAAGTGAACACTGGTAATTTATAACTAAGCTGCAAAATTTGTTGAAGATACATGAGAAAAAGAAAAACAGAAAGAAACTGTGCTTTTGACATGGCGTGTATAGCCGTTTGTGTGAGACTAAGCTCCTTGTTTACACGTATTTAGAGTACGAATTTGTAAGAAGTGACTGTATTCTTGTTGAAACCTTACAAAAACCAATGATTTTAACAATGCTACTGTTTACCGTTTTTATTCTTTTGTTTGTTCTTGCAAGAGCAACGTTTGCTTTCGATTATGAAACTTCAACTAAAAAAGTAAACAAACGCACCCACTAAACAACAAAATTGAATGATAAAGAAAAGAGGTTTGATATTCCTGATCTATAAAAATAAAAAAAAATAATATACACACTCCATACTTACCAGATTCTTTTCGAAGACATCTTGTATCTTTCTACTTTATCCAGAGACTTGGGGTCTCTTGAATCCTTTTTCAATCTCAGCTCGGCTGCGCTTGGTGGTATATTTGCTGCATCGTTGTGAATGATTCTCCGCATCCCATCGTCCACCGCCCCTTGATTGCCATTTAGTTCGCCAGGAACATAATATGTGGAAAGAGAGCCCTTTGCTGCTTGTTCTTTGTTTCCAGTTTGAGTATTGTCCGTGTTTTTGCGGTAAAGGTGTTTGCACCAAGTTTTAATAAATAGTTGTAGCAAAAGCTTAACTGACAACAACACTAACCAACTAACGAAAACAACCAAGATCTTGTGAGCAGTGGTCAAGTTGTTGAAAAGTTTTTTAAACTTTGGAACCACCAAAACAATAAAAGTGACAACCTGGGCTTGGATCGGGACCCCAAGTCTTGCTTGTAACTTAATTTTAGTATGGTTGATAGAGTCTTCCACCAATATGGTACGGAACACACGATCGTATATTTCAGGTTTGAATCTATTAAACCTGCTAATGTATCCATGCTTCAACCAATCAACGATAAACTCACTTCCTATCACTTTCAACATGGGTCCGCACAAAACGGCAATGATCCCACTGGTGTAATGGTTCCAAAAGGTGAAGTTTAGGTTCCAGGACTGTGGGAAAGAGCTCGTCATACTGAAAGAGTTCTTGTTCGCCACAAGGTTCCTCAAAGCAATGATTGCTAGCATGGAAATCAACTGGAACCGCTCCACCACATCAGCTATGGTCAATTGAAATAACCCCTCTTTGTCAAATTTCTTGAACACACTACTCTTCAATTCTGCAAATTGCATAGACAACAACAGGGTCCCCAAAGTGTTGGAGTAGGAGTTCACCGCAACGTTCAATGCCACCGTCTGGTAGATCAAAACCGTAGAGTGAATCATCAAATATACCCATCTACCAACAATAAGCAAAATAAAGTACTTGGACGGAATGTTGGTTTTATTGTTGAAAATGATTGTACTATTCGAGACTCTTCTGTATATGGTCAACAACAAATCCTGACCAATAGTGGACAGCATTTTGTCAGCCATTTCTAAGACCCCAAACAACGCATACAACTTGATAGCATTCTGACCCTTGATCTTGTGGTAAGCCTTGGACGTGTCTAAACACAGTATTAAAACCATGCATGTGATGATTTGCTCGACTAATAGTATGAAATCCATTCTAAACACTTGCAAAAACGAAACAATCTCTTGCGAACTCTTATGTAATGTTGTGTATTTTTTTTTTTGATCGTCGATTGAAAACTGTGAATCATCAGGAGACGTCACTGTGGCAACCTGTTTTTTGAAAAATTTCTCGTAAACGTTAGCAAACACTCTCTTGACGAACTCGTAGTTCAAATAAACGAATCTCAAGGGGATCATGGTAAAATAGTATAGGAAAAGATTGAAACATCCTAGTAACGAAAATGCCATCATTTTTTCCAAATATAGAGGCAACTTCACCATATTTGCTAGTAACTCCAATTCATGATCGTTGCTGACTCGGGACACTGGCTTTCTAGAGTAGGCATTGATCTTCGGTAATGGGTGGAGCGGAGATGATACAGGAGCTGTTATTGAATCCCGATCAGGCTTTTTTACTGTATTATGGCTCACTGGCGTTTCCAACATGCCGTTTTGAGTGTTCCCCAATGTATTACTGCGTGATGGGGAGTCACTCTGAAATAAGAAATCTATTGGGGACACCAGCAGTTTTTCGTTATGATCCGTGCGTGAGGTATCTATTGATATGTCATTCTCCGAACGTTGAGGAGTTTTCGGATACACTATTCCCGACAGGCCCTCTTTCATGCCTTCGCCAATACTTTTGGAATCTTTGCTAATGGAGGGACTCAGATTGTGTTCATTTTGATGTTGAAGAAAACTCTTTACGGACTCTGATCTGGCCATGTTGGACATGCTCGTTTCTGGGTTATTCAGCTCGTTAAGCACAAATTTTTTGAACCCATTCATAAACTCAGAGTTGCTGCTGTCCGCGGAATCCATTGTCTCTTGAGGGTTTCCCTTTGGTTTGTCAGATCATCTTCTTGTTCAAAGTCGTTTATCATATTTCGATGATATTTGAGGCAAGCAAGCAGAATAAAAAATAAAATAGAAATAAAAAAAAAAAAAAAGGTACGCCACGCGACATGACCTCGATAAAAATAATGAGCATAAAAGAGCAGGAAAGAAATTTTGATTGGAACTGCTGGATTTACTTGCGTGAACCACTTTCTTGATTTATACATGAATAGTCGTTTTTGAAAGTGATTCGATTTCTCTAATATCTTCTCTTATAAATTTGGAATGTGTCAGTGTCAAAGAACCTATATGATAAAAAAAAAAAAATAACTCGAAAATAAACCAAAACCAATGACCACTATACAGGATTTGCAAACCGAGCTAGTAAAGCCATACACTAAACATAAACAATTGAGCATAAGGGAAAGTGAGGACTTGACACTCGACTTGCTTTTGGTGTTTTCTGAACAAGACGTGGCGAATTATGAAACAATGAGGAAGCTATCACTTTTGCTTACGAAAAAAGCGTACATTGATCTAATCGACGAGAGAAACATAAATAAAAAATGTGGGTACCCGCTATGCAATAGTCAAGTGAACAGAGTCACTGATTTTTACAGCAGAAAGAACTCAGTGATGTCGAAATCAAACATCACCAACCCGTACGCATACCTAACAGAATACTGTTCCAAGTGGCATTCGCAGTGTTCTCAATTCTATCTAATTCAGCTTTCCGACGAAGCACTATTTTCCAGAGTAGGTGAACACTTGAAGATATACGATTCGGACTCCAATAGCGAAGTCAAGCTTCTAGAAGAGATGATGGAGAAAGATAACAAGAAGGATATTGTGGATTTAGTATCGAACTTGCAACAGCTAAACATCAACAACCCAGAAAGAAACATCGAAACCGAACAGTTGTCTGAGATGTTGGAGGATTTTAGAATTGTGGAAACACCACAGCCTGAGTTTTATGGTGATTTTGAGAAAAACCAATAGTTTGTACATAGGGATATATAGACTTTTATTTCATAACAGTATTTAACAGGATGTTATCGACTTTTTCTTTTGCAGGAAATTGTACTTCAGCAATATGGATTTTAGGTCGTTTTCTGGGTCAAACGGGTTACAGTAAGGCAAGTCCTCTCTACACATCTTGTTCCATCTGGTGATATTGTTATTGTAAACCACCGTGGCTGCATTTTGTCTTTTAGTGTACAATTACGGAATGACGCTGACTTTGAAATTCGACAAATTGTTACTTTTCCTCTTGACAGTTTTGGCTACTCTTTCAAAATTGGCGTATAGCGGGTGCATCCATAGGTTTACTTCAGGAGTTTTTTCACTATGGTAGTTGCTAGGCTTCCACGAGTAGACGGAATGCTTGGTGTCACCCAATATTTGCATAGCTTCGTGTTTGTACGTTGCGTGGGGAATGAATGTTGATCTTTGTGTTTCTTGCTGTTCAGCTCTGAGGGTTTCTCCCAACTCGTGTTCCCACTGGGCCTCCATGATGCTGTAGTCAATCCGCGCGTCTCCCATTTTACTCCACAAGCTCAGGTAGTATTCACCTGATTTCCGAGTCAGCCCCAAGAACTTCGACAATTTCTTAGACTGGTTGTGTTTATTTGTGAGGAAATTTGTCAAAAACCACATTCTGCCAAAATATGATCTTGTTCCCTTGACAAACGTTTTTGGCGGTTTTGACAATATCTTTTCCACGTACTGTAGTCTATTCGTGTAATACCTGTGAACGGCCAACGGTTTCAAAGACTGAAATGATATAGGCTCTTTGCCCGGGAGGGGAATACTGAACGATTTGAATTGCTCAAACCTGATGAACTCGTGCAAAATTATCTTCTCATACGTGATCTTGGGGTCTTCAATAAGTGGTTTCTCATTCTTAATATGTACAGGGGGAGCCTCTGGTGAATTTACCATTTGAAATCTTTTCAAATAAGGTAGATCGTTTTTGATGATTCTGTTGCTCAGGTTTTTCAATTCTCGTATGAATAGTTTCAAAGAGTTATTCAGAGAGACGTTTTTGTTTCCTGCGTATGTCTTGGTGAATTCACTCTTGATTTTATCACGAATGATGGTTCTCAATGATCTCTGATAGTTGAGAGAGTTTATTGACAACGGTATGTTTCGTAGAAGAGTTCGGTATATTGAGAGTACAATAGGTTTTGAGTTGCTGAGGTTGAGTAGAGGTATGCCCATTTCACCACTTCATAGTCTGTTCCTCTTGAGTGTTCTGTATTGACCGGCATTCGTTTTGTTCATTGCAAGACCTCCATCTCTGCTCAAGACCATTTCACCGACAAGTCACTTTAGCTCACGTGCCCCCATCATTGAGATTTCATCTGTAGAGAGAGGCAAGACATTGCAAACAATGAACAGAATAAATAATAACCTAATGTGTTTGTTTCTCAAATAGAAAAAAGGAAATCTAAAGATTTATAAAAAGTAGATATATATATGTTTGTTTTATAAAAAAAACAGTGTAAATAACACAATTATTACTTACACCGTTGACAAATGTATTAAAAGATTCAGTAAACCTAGTTAACTAAAGCGGAAGCAGTAGCAGATTCGTATTTCCAGTTTGGTGGTAAGACAGCAACAGTTCTGTAGTATCTGGCCAATCTGTGGATTCTAGATTCGATCAAAATCAATCTGAATTTAGCATCTTGATCTTTTCTGTTTCTGTCCAAATGTTTTCTGACGGAAACAGCTTTTTTAATCAAATAATATAAATCTTCTGGGATTTCTGGAGCCAAACCGTTAGATTTTAAGATTCTTAAAATTTTGTTACCGGTAACAATTTTAGATTGGGTAACACCGTGAGCATCTCTCAACAAAACACCGATTTGAGATGGGGTTAAACCTTTTCTGGCGTATTTTATAACTTGTTCAACAACAGCATCACTAGATAGCTTGAACCAAGAAGGAACAGCTCTAGAGTATGGAAGAGAAGAGGAGGACATACCTTTACCCTGTAATAAATAGTGTGCACTATCAGACGTACTTGATGTGATCATCAAACAGTGATAATAATGATAATAATAATAACCTTGTTAGTAATTGATAATTCTTGAAATACTTGATGAAATTCCAATAATTTAACAAAAACCAAAGAGAAAGGAATATTTGAACAGAAGAGAGTCTGACTCAGAGAGAAAGGTGATTACAAAGGTATAAGCTACGAGTAACGCCAAAATTAAAATGTCCTTACATGATTTCGCAAAGAAAACCACCAGGAGTACATTATAATTAAATTTTGAAAGAATACAGAGTATTGATCGATGTGAAGTTTGAAGCTATGCGACACGCCATTACTTTACCTTAAGGGGTAAGTAACGTCTGCTTTTTTTTTCTTTATATCGCACAGCCTGGGGCAGTTGTGATTGTTTCACAAACCACTTCATCATAAGACATAGCAACCACAAAGTGGTCACCACGTCACATTAATCATACTAGTACCGAGCAATACTACGTCACGTCAAAGAAAGAGGCCAAATGTCCAAAAATAAAAGAAGCACATCTGTCAGTCAGTCAATTCAGTAAGCAGAACCCGTAAAATACTGTATTCTTAAAAAAGATAAATCATATTCGTTTTTCTTTTTAATTTTTGGTGTCACCCAGCATATTCCCAAACTGTGAGTAAACACAGTATGGATACCAGTAATAATGACCCTTCCGTCTTGTCTTCTCAGATGCTTTGTCATTGGTTTTTCTAACCGAATCACAAACACAATCTGTTGCAAAAACATCTCTCATCCTTGTGTTAAATCATAACTGTGATATCCTCTATGATACCCAAATTAAAATTCTAAACATACGGAACTATGCATACGACCCATGATGACGGATTATTTAATTAGTGTGGAGATGGTTTTTTTCTCTCTCTTATTTTCATAATAATTTTACCAGTGAATTGACGAACGTAGCACATATATATACCAAATGAACTTGAAAACTTGAATTTTTCATATACCATGGAAAAAGAAAAGATTATTCAGAAACGCATGATTGGAAAAGCAGTACGCTCCCAAATAGGAAATTATACGTTTTTTCTGTTCTGAAAAACCGTTTTTTATTATAGACTACTAAAATGTCCGGGTGCTTTGCAGATGTATGGGTTGCAACTAAGAGTGTCATAAATCTAATACCGCGGTTCCTTCAGGAGCACACATATACACAGATAGATAAATATATGGAATTACAAATACTACGTAGTGGTAAAGCATACCATTCCATGAGCACAAAGCGCGTATGGATCTACAAGACCGTAATCATTTCTCGATCTTCTCAATTAGGTCTTCAATATCGTCTTCATCTTCCAAACCCGAACTCACCTCAATCACTTTGTTCGGATTCACAAAACTCCTCACTATTTCGAATGCACCTGCGTATA
This sequence comes from Hanseniaspora gamundiae, assembly GCA_003020785.1. NCBI lineage: Eukaryota > Fungi > Ascomycota > Saccharomycetes > Saccharomycodales > Saccharomycodaceae > Hanseniaspora > Hanseniaspora gamundiae. Next base: position 19,773 of record PTXO01000099.1, read on the forward strand.
GCATTTTCCATTCTTGTGATACTACGGTTTGTGGTTTCCAGTACAACAAGACTAACGGCGTTTTTTTCAGACCGTCTTTGTTGACGTGTGGGTAAGACAGCACGACAAATCTGGGTAGGTTGTCTGGCAAGACTTCTGGCAAGTCTTTCAACTCTTTCACTTCGGTGGCCCAATCGTCATCGTCGTCTTCCTCCTCATCAACAACGATCTCGTACGACGGCTTTGGTTGGATCTTGATGATTTGGTGCTGCAACTCGTCGGATCTCGAAGTGGAGGTTCTGAATTTGTTGATCTTGTTCTTAGTATCTGTGCTCAATTGGTATAGGGATGGCGTAGACATTGATGCGTGGGTGGATGTGTCTGGTCGTTTCGTCTGTATTGATGTTGTTCAATAAAATGGAAAATAAGCAGCTCTCTCTCTCTCTTTCTCTCTCTCTTAAGGGGTCGGACAATGGCCATGTACCATAAAAAGGTGTCTAAAATTCATACCATGTATGCCGGGTATCTATTTTACATCACAGTATCCAAGGTTAGTTTGTTTGTTTCTAAATCGACAATCACATATAACACATATTTCAACTTTTTATTCATGTATAAACATCTATATAATAAAATACTTGTCGTCTCTACAATCGGCAGGAGTCTTGGCAATGACGTCCTCGATATTCCATCTAGGAGGTTTCCCGTTCAAGGAACCGCCTCCGATACCAGTACTGGTTTTCAAAAACAACATGTCACCGACTTCATCCACATGTCTCAACACATAGTCAATGTCTTCCTTTGTCAACGAAGCAGAAACACAAAATCTTACTCTTGATTCGGTCAACGGAGTTGCTGGATACGCAACAATGACAACAGCAATGTTTCTTTGTAACATTAATCTGGAAAAAGCAGGCATTTTGGATGGGGCATATAGCAATAACGGAACCACGGGGGAGTCGGCAATACCATAAACGATGAACCCTAATCTTTGCAAACCTAATCTCAAATATCTGGAATTAAAGGTGATTCTTGCTAATCTCTCTTTACCTTCACCTGGATTTAGTTCACCTTTGATAATCTGCATGGAAGAACAGATCTGTGCTAAAACCGGAGCAGATGACGTCTCTGAGTAGTTTTGAGTAGACAAATCCACTCTCAATCTATCAATAAACGTTTTGTCACCAGCGATGTAACCACCAGCAGCACCAAATGACTTGGTTAGTGTTCCCATAAGTATATCAACCTCTGCAGGGTCAATTCCAAAATATTCGCAAACACCACTACCGGTTTCTCCCATAGCACCAACAGAATGTGCTTCATCGACAAACAAGTAACACTTGTATTTTTTTTTCAATTCTACCAATTTGGGCAAGTTACACATGGTCCCTTCCATGGAAAACAGACCCTCCACACATATCAATATCTTGGCCCAAGGTCTGTGAGACTTTGGTTGACCTTGTATTATTTGTTCTCTGATCAAATTTTCTAGCACATCCATATCGTTATGTTTGAACGATTTCACAGAGGCTCCACTTAATCTAACACCGGTTCTAATAGACGTGTGATTCAACTCATCGGATTTAATCAAACAGTTTTTGTTCAAAAAAGAATTGAAAAAATTAGCGTTTGTGGAGTACCCCATCGAACACAAGATCGCATCTTCTTTGCCAACAAATTTAGCAATCAACGCTTCGGTCTTTTGATGGAACTCGGTGGTCCCAGTCAAGTTTCTTGGTCCGGCACAGCCAACGCCCCACTCCTCGATGGAATCAATAGCGCGTTCGCAACACACACCCTCACTCTGTGCAAAACCCAAATAGTTGTATGACGATAGATTCAAACATAGATTTGATGAACCTGGATACGTGAAATACTCGTTCATTTCGTGACTCACTCTGTCAATGCAACGGATGAATCTACCAGGAACACCACTGGTTGGTCTTGAAAAACAATCATCGATTTTCTGTTTCATTCTTCTGATGAAAAAACTTTCAAACTTGGAGAAGAATGGTGCCAAACCATTTTGGGGAACAATCCCTCTGAACTTATCAGGATATAGATAGTATTCCACAAAATCGTGCACTTGTCCCAACGTTATAATGATCAAATAATTCAAGTAGGTGATCACAGAGATGTAAATACCCGGTGGATCAAACTTGATGGGGGTCAACGGCTTTCTGTTTCTGGGTTTTTGTGTCACTAGATACTCAGGAGAAGTCAAACGCCCAAACTCTAGTTCTCTCTTTTCATCTACCGAGATCAGTTCTGGCTCCAATATAGGAACTCTGCTATTATCGTAGGTAATACTCTTGTTGAGCTTGTATTTAGTATCAACTATAATGTTATGCATGATTGACGGTCTGTGTTTGTAATAAAATACCGTCTCTATAATTGTCGTCTATTTTGCTTGTTCAAACGATGGAAGTGTTTGAATTGAATGAATATGCTAACACTGTTTTGATATGCCACAGGAAATATTCTTCGACAATGACTCAATGAACAATGCAAATGTGGAGTGTCTTTGCTGCTGCGTTAACCTCTTGGGATTATTTTCATTTCTGAATTATTGCTCATCGAAGGAAAAATCACACGTACTGGGAAAGTACCAAGCCAATCTAGTTATCTGCAACACAATCATCAATATCCACAAAGCAAATATTTTATTCCCATTCTTTCCACCTGAACTCGCCCGGCTGTAAAATTTTTTCGAACAAGCAATTTCCGATCGCGTTTCCGAGAAGAGAAAGGTCGCCAGTAAAAGCATGTATAACGTACATATGGATACAATTACGGTGTGTCATATATATTATGTATGGTTGTATATACGATGGCAAATGCCGAGTCAATTTGAGCACACTTGTGGTGTTACTATACTGTTGAAAAAGTCATTTTCTTCTTCATCTGGGAACACCAATGCTTCGTCAGTGTCAACATCGGGGAAGACCATGCCTATTTGAGTATCTTGTTCACCGTCGGCAGTTTCATCTTCAAGCACGGTTTCACTCTCGTTTCCAAGTGTGCGCGGTAGAAAAGGCTCTTGTTCGGCGAACACTGCTTGTGAGTGTGCATTTTGGAGCTCTTCATTCTTAGTGCGGTTTTGGATGCTCTCTGGTGTTTCATTTGACGTAACATGGTCCATAACCAATGCATATCGGTTCAGATAGTTTTTGTCACCTAGCGAATCGTTCTCAAAGGCACACAAAATGGCATCCATTGCATGATTATCTAGAGAGAAATCGAACTCGGATATAAGCTTGGAATTATTGTTGGAAAAGATCATATCACCGACTTGGGTATCTGATGGCAATTGTGCATTTCCATCACCGTTATCATCGTAATACTCACAATTATCTTTGTTGTTGTCCTTGCTTCCGTCGTTCGTGTAGTTCTCGATTTGTTTCAAAGCAAGCACATCTTGATGATTAAAAGAAAGGTCATCTTCTTGTGCAAACAAATCTTCTTGAATAAACTCAAAGTCTGGTTCACCAATGCATTCCTGAGAGTTATCTTTAAAAGTAAAGTGTTTTAGTTCTTCGTAACTTTTATCAGGACCAGTGTTTTGTGCAAATATTTCAAAGCTATTCTGCTGGTTTTGAGGATAAACTATACTTGTGGAAGTAGAAGGGGGAGCGGGAGGCGGTGGTGGAAGAAAGTAACTAGTATCTTGTTTTTCAATTGTCTGTGCCGGAGATGGTAGTAGGGGTAGTGATGTGTGCTTCTTGGGAGATGATGGTGAAAATCTTCTGGGTTTAATTATTTTGTTCACTTCTTCGCGAAACACGAAATTAGGAATTTTTTCCAAGTCAGTGAAGATAAAGGATAGGCACCGGTCGATATCGTAGCAAACGTACTTCTTGGCCTGCTCTCCAAAGAACCCTCTTCTAAAGTCCCTTGTGACGACTTGTTGGTCGTAGATCGTGGCGTCTCTACCGTTCCCACTGTACACACCAGCTTTGACCATATCGGCTGTTTTCCTCTTTTTGGAGGCACGGTTGTTGGCATTGGTATTGAAGTCAACAAAGAACCCATCCAAGAAGAGCTCAGAGGTATTGTTGGTTTGCAGAGGTCTAGAAACATTAACCATTGTGGGAACAGACGACCAAAACTCCAGATCGTTCATTGTTATCAAAGATGGGCCATGTTCAAAAAATATCTCATGCTGAATTATTATCTCCTGAAACTGCTCGGAATAGTTTTTGATGAAGATCTCACAAGTAGTCTCGTATTCTTTGATGGTGACATTGGTGAAACTCTTGAACATTCTGTGGAAGTGGTACTTTGAAATCCCAAAACACTCCGAAATATCCTCAATGTTTAAAATCTTAGCAACTCCCGGAATGGTGATGTTTGTGAATTTTGCGTCGCATCTGAATTTGAAGTTTTTCAAAATCGTTCGGTACACAATGTATTGTCCAGCGTGGATTACTTTCAACATATTGAAATAATCACTTTTGCTCAACAATTTGAAACATCTGACCGAGTCGTGAATATCATACAGTGGGGAGAATTCCTTTTCCAATTCTGTGTGTGCTTGATCTTCCACCATGGTGAATAGTCTTTTCCTAACCAACTTGTCACCTTGGCTGTTTCCAACGGCCAAATCAAACTTTTGGTAGTAGTCTAAGTGGATGATTGGGTGTTGAGAGGACACAGACACAGCCAATTTGAACTCTTTACCATTGTGTCTCCCATGCAACTTCTCAGAAACCTCTTTTTCTTCACAGTTGTTCAACGGTGCCAACGAAAAAGGTTGAAACTTGCAAATTTCATTGACGACACTGGCGACGTAGGAAATGAATTCCTTTTCCTTGGTGAAGCTTGTCTTGCTCGAAAAATCCATCGATCTACTTCTTTCATATGCAGCGCCCATTCCATTATACATAGTGGGTGTAATCATGTTTTGAGGTATGGGGTCTGTATAGATATATTTTCTGTTATGCTGCTTCAACTGTGTATTTCCATTCCAAGACAAATCTGCTCTGATCAATGCAAATGTCACCAAGTAAAAATGGCTGTTTATATAGCCGGAATGACTGTCTTGAGTAAATATTGATATAAATACAATGGAACTTATATTAGTTTCAAAACGCTTTACAGCAATCGAACAATTATATCAATTATTTATAAAAGAAAAAACCCTCTCCCGACCAGGACATAATTCAATACAAGTCCAAGATACAGAACCATAAGCGTTAAAAAAGTTATCGATTATACCTTCACTGGCAATGAATCTATCGTATTGTATTTGAGCTTATAGCAATTTCAACTTTACTATAATTTTTTCATTTTTTTTTTTTTATCTTCACTTAGCTTTTAATTAATATCAATTATTCTTGAACATCGCGCGCGAACCAATCTACACAGTTTTTTAGTGCAGACATATCGATTGTTGACAAACGCACCATGGCTAGATGTACGCAGTTTTTTTTCAAGGTACTGAGCATTCGATTTTCCCAGGTTTTACCAGTTTGATAGAGGATTTGCAAAATGAGGGAACCTCTTCAGGAAGATGGGCAATCATTAGGACAGTTCCGGGCCAGTGGCTCAAAAACTCATGGCATTTCTCAATGGTTTTCAACTCCATGCCACTGAAGCTTTCATCCAGGATAAGAAGTTTTGGTAGTTTGACTAGGCATCTGATGAAAAGACCCAATTTTTGATCGTTCACGGACAAGTCATTGAATTTTGTGAGTTTCAAGTGGTCTAAGTGGAAGTAGTCAATGTAATCGAAACACAAGGGAAATTTCTTTGACAGGAGTGATGAACTTTTTGGGACTGTGAAATTATTGGACGAGTCTGAATTCAACCCACTCAGTATAAAATCTTGCAAAGTCATATCGGCGTATTTCAGAGCAATGGAGTGGATCTCAGGAGACGACGTTGCGATCGAGCTGTTGATGTCAAAATAGTTTGTAGATCCCACCTTCCGTGGCTGATTGAATTCATCAAGAATTTTCGAGTTCCAGGACTGTGGGTGATCAGCGGTAAGCAATGAGATAAGTGTAGACTTCCCGGATCCGTTGTCTCCCTGAATGTGCCACACAGACTGTTTCTTGATCTCCCAGTTGATATTGTTTAAAACTGGACGACCTCTGTAGACAACAGAGATCCCATTCAAGTGGTAGTGCAGTGGGTATTCCGACATCAAAGAGGGATCCATGTTGAACCATTCGTGATTTGAGATAAGTTTATCAATGAAGTTTTTTTCTGGAATACCATTTTTGTGCATCATCTGTTTTTGTTCATTTGATTTTTCAATAGAGTTCCATTTCTCTTTGTAACTTGCAACAGTTTCTTGAACGATAGGGCCCTGGTAGGAAATACCTTCTTCTTCAACAATTGCTATGTCCGTACACCAAGTTGGAATTTCATCTTGAGGTCTCAACCCAATGATGACCATCGTGTGGCTCCGGTGCGTTTCGTTAAACCAGTTGATTGTATCACTCATGAGTTTTCTGGAAGTTGCATCCAGCCCCAGGTACAAGTCGTCCACAATCAACAAGTCGCTGACCGTCAAAAGAGATCTGGCCAATCTCGACCTTCTCATCTGTCCGTTGCTCAATCCAATAACCAAGCTGTTTTCCAAAGTCTTCAAATCAAGTCTTTGCAATAGATTTTCGTACAGTTCCAAATCAATCTTTCTAGAACTGTTGACAAGGTTGTAACCTACAAGTGTCGAGGTGTTCCCGACGTTTTTGATGAAAGTCGACAATTTCTCATCAAATTCACTTTTGAAAAATTCGTATCTTGCTGATAAGTGTGGGGAAGTTGGAGGAGGTTTGAATTTCATAAATTCTGTTTTAAAGTCAATGTACGTGCTGTCTTGTGCCGATTGACCCTTTTTGTGGTACTGTACACAGGTGGGCAAAGAGTCTGCAATGCAGTATTCTCTTCTGCTTAGAATGTTTAAAAATTTACTCTTTTCTGACCCCCACGCACACCATTTCTGCAACGGCTTGCTTCTATTAGGTATTTCAAACGATAGTGGTTTGGGAAAGATGTACGCATCGTTACGAGTGTTTGTTTTCTTGAACAGTGCATCTTTAATTGATATTATAGGTGGTAATTTCGGTATTTTTGTCATTTGGTTGCCTAGCTTTTGATTTATTGGCTTTCAAATTTGAGATCTAAAAATCGATCTGCTCTCTCTCTGTCTCTCTCTCGTATTAAAGAAACAAAAAACTTCTTCAAACAAATGACGTCAATGAATCACCCGCCCGCTACATTTTGTAACTTAAATTACCCTTTTTTTTTTTTTGGTATTAATTTTTTTCTTCTTGGACCCATGGATGGTGAGATTATCAAATTATTCTGTGTGAAGTGTGTTGTGTGTTTCACTCATACGACCATCAGAGGCACATCCTTATCTATTAGGCAATACATCATAAGCAAAGAGATACCAAAGATTCCATCCAGGTTACAGGAAGAAGAAGAAGAAGAAAAAGAAGGAAAAAATGGATGAAAATTACGATGTTATAGTACTGGGAACAGGTTTGACTGAATGTATATTGTCAGGGTTGCTTTCCATTGAGGGGAAAAAAGTTTTGCACATTGATAGACAGGACTTTTATGGTGGTGAGTCTGCTTCGGTGAACCTTACTGAGTTGTACAAGAAATTCAAACCGGACTTTTTGGAGTCCAACGGGGGCAAGATTCCTGAGAAATACGGGAGAGACAGAGATTGGAACGTTGATTTGATACCTAAGTTTTTGATGAGTAATGGTGAACTAACCAACATATTGATCCACACCGATGTTACGCGTTATGTTGAGTATAAGCAAATTGCTGGATCTTATGTGTACCATAAAAACGGTAAGATTTACAAAGTGCCAGCCAATGAAATGGAAGCTATTTCGTCTCCGTTATTGGGTATCTTTGAGAAAAGAAGAGTTCAGATATTTTTGGAATGGGTTTCTAACTATAGGGATTCTGATAGTTCTACTCATCAGGGTTTGAGTCTAGACAACAACACGATGGAAGAGGTTTATTACAAATTTGGATTGGGTAAATCTACTCAAGATTTTGTAGGACATGCAATGGCTTTGTATCCAACAGATGAGTATTTACAACTACCTAGTAGACCTACTGTGGAGAGAGTCATTTTGTATTCTCAAAGTGTTGCCAGATATGGTAAATCTCCGTATTTGTATCCCTTGTATGGATTGGGTGAATTGCCTCAAGGTTTTGCCAGATTGAGTGCAATTTATGGTGGTACTTATATGTTGGGTACACCAATTGATGAAATTTATTATGATGTTGGGTCTGATGGGAAAACCAAAGTTTTCAAAGGTGTTAAAACCAAGGAAGGTATTGCACATGCTCCATTGGTTATTGCTGATCCATCTTATTTCCCTGAAAAAACCATTAGTACTGGTGAAAAAGTTATTAGATGTATTTGTATATTAAACCATCCAATTTCCAGTACATCTCAATCTGATTCATTACAAATCATATTACCTCAAAATCAAATTGGAAGAAAACATGATATATACGTTGCAGTTGTTGGAGAATCTCATCATGTTACCAGTAAGAAGTATTATTTAGCTATTGTATCTACTATTGTAGAAACCAATGACCCATTAGGAGAATTAGAACCAGCATTGAAATTATTGGGAGAGATTGAAGAGAAATTTATTGGTATTACAGAATTGATGAAACCATTGGAAGATGGATCTAAAGATAACATTTTCTTGAGTAAATCGTACGATGCTTCTAGTCATTTTGAAAGTATGACGGATGATGTTAAAGATATTTATTTCAGAATTATGGGACATCCACTAGTTTTGAAAACAAGAGAATCCGAAGAGGATTGAAGATGGCGTATGTATGTTTCATAATTATTCCTTTTCAAGTTTTAATTTCCTTCTTTCATTCAAATTATATAGATTGATGTTTATACCTATTAGCTGATTTTTTCTTTTTTTTTTTCTTCTATTGCCGATCACTCTAATCATGAAATGCTAAAACAATACAAAAACTACATTCTCTTGTTTGTTGTAGTCTAATAATCAGCATGATGACAATCTATCAATCTATTAATCAATCTATTTGCTGAAAATGCTTTAAAGAGATATGAACAAGATGCATAAGCCATCGAATAACCAAACCAGCAAAAGACCCTCGTTCCGCGGTATAAGATTTCAATATGTTGCTATTTGTCTTTGTTCCGTGGTGTTTTATAAATAGTTGACACATTGAGTAATGAACTCCGATTTATATATATATATATATATTTGATACATGCATTAGGAAATCCTTGGAGCATTCTATCTCCAGATCATAGCATGACTCTCCAGATGCGCGTATGTGCACAAAACATGCACGAAACACGCACGAAACACGCACGAAACATACACACGTCCATGTAGATTTAAAGAGAGTCATAATTACATCATCATCATCATCATCATCATATAAAAACATGAAACAGGGAAGGAGAGAGAATGCAAGTTATTGTATGTATGGATCTCCTCAAAAAAGTGGTGAGAAATCTACTTGTTTCACAGGTATGTATGAAATACCGGTGTTGAGTAATAATTTTGAATGGTGCTGTACGTGATTTTAACTGTAACATATATATAAACATACTTGATTAAGACTGTCTAATTACTTTGTATCTAAAGTCCATTATTGACATCATCCAAGTATTTTTGTTGATCTACGAGTAATACTAAGCAAATTGCTCAATAATTCTTGTTTTTCAAAATAATAAACTATTATTTTGAAAAGAGTAATTTGATTTCATCTGTGTTTATCCGCAGGTAATGTATACAATTTGGAGATAACCATTTTTTTTACACACTTTTTTTTTTCTTCTTTTTGCCATTCAATCTTCTCCTTGCTGTACTTTGACTGTTTATTGTTTATTTCTGATATTAAATTGTCAGAATAATCAGGAACTCCCTCATGTTTTTGCCAGGAGAAGGTTAACAAAAAAAAAAAAAAGCCAAAAAAAGAGCCAGAAAAAGAGAATAATATGAAACTATACTGTCAAAACACGGTAGATGATTATACGAGATGGTGAAAAGGAGAGAAGAGAAAAAAAAGTAAAAAGTATTAAAGCTTACTAAAGAGGGTAATACACAACATGTGTTTCACCCGTAAGTTCCGTGGGATAAAGAGATGAAAGAAAGGGAGAGAGAAGGGGAGAGAGGGAGATTTAACAAAGTCTTGGAAAAGATAATATATACTGTTTTCTACATGATTTTGACTGACTTTCATGGTTTTTCATCATTTTTTTCTCTCTTACGTTTTGATCCCGACTGTCAATTTTCATTAATATGTGCCGTTATTACTGAGAATATAGAGTTTATGGTATCATTAATATATATATATATATATTTAAATTACTTATATAGGTAACTAAATAGCAACATTTTTCAGTAATACCATTGCTTAAACGACAATGACAATGTTTAATTAGTAGATAGATATTCAAATATTCATGATAATATTGTTGAGAAAATAGATATAATTTTATAATTTATGATATATATTTGTTGATTCGATGTTTCATGAAGAACATAAACAAACAAAAAACATCAGATGGTGCATTCTTGTTTTCGACCAAATGTTGGTTTTGCTATTATTATTGTTCAACTCATTTCTCAGTATAGATATAGCCTTCTACGGACTTGTCTGTAGCATTGCTGTGTACCTGAACCCTTGTAAACCAATAGATCCAATTTTTTTTTTGTTTTCTTTTATGTTTTCTTTTTCTTTTTCTTTTTCTCTTTTCGATGTTTTGTTGTTTTGCTTTTTTCTTATTAGATTTCTCTATGAGTTGTACCTATAGGTGCTGCTGAGGATATGAGAGATGAATATATTTCATACATTGGCTGGGTTTTCAATAATTATGAGTTGTAAATTACTTTGATTTACATAATTTACACGTCGTACTACTACATCTGAACTAGTCTGATTAATTTAAAAATAATATTTTTTATACAGAGCAATTAATAAATAGATCTATATCTATGGTTCTGAAACACACACACACACGCACACACGCAGTGCTCTACTCAAATCACTCCGTGGAGTATGCAAATGAAACTGATACTCCTAATGATAATAATAATAGCAATAGTAATGAGATGTCCTATTTAGGTCATATAAATTCATTATACATAATATTTACCATGATAATTAACATATATATAATTTTTTTGGCAATTTTTTTGGCAATTTCAAATTTCTCAATCTTGTGAATTTGTGAATTCGTAATATTATTTCAATTTCAAAAATTATATGACACCGTAAACAAACAAAGTAACAATAAACGAATAACTCTATTGTTTTAATTTAATTACGGTGATTTTCTCATTTATCCAATAATTCATTATTATTTACATGAATATTAATAATTAATTATAATAAATAAATTTGAAAAAAAAAATCAACTCCTTTTGTTTTCTCCTGATGTGTGTTTATGTATATATATAGAAGAAGGTACGTACGGTTTTTGAGGTTGCGTGTTGTAAAGTTTATTTAAACACAGATATACATTTTCAATTATTTATATATATATATATAGGAGCATGGTTTTAAGTGTTTCGTTTAACAGATAAGTTATAAAAGGGTAAAAAAAAACTAACCAAGAAACACTTAATGCCATTAAAGATGTTGTTAAATTATAATTACAATACCACTACATCAACTACTACTACTAATAATACTAATAATATTAGAGATCAAAAAATAATAGAAGAAAACAAAGACCACGTGACAGTGACTCCATTTTTCCAGAGTATTATGGACTCTGGAACAGGCGAGATGTGTGGAGAAATTTTCAGTACTCGTTTGGGTTTAGAGCAAGATTTTGTCAATAGCTATGATGTAGAAGGAGAAAGAGAGGATGATGAAGAAAGTGGAGAGAAAAAAGAAAGTAGAAGAAGAAGAAATAGTAATGGTGATGGAGATCTAGAAGATCTAGATATTGCCTCTTTGGAACCAATTATGAAAGTATTGGAAGGTATCTCTCCAAGGGCTCTTCTCATGAACTACGAAGCTTGTCAACGGAAAAACTCTGCTTCTGCCTCATCTCCTGCTGTTACTTCTGTTGCTCCTGCTGCTACATAGTTTTCATACCACCATCATTATCCAAACGTTCAAGATTTTATTATGTCTCCCTTTCCAAATATATCACATGCACCACCTGCAGATAATGAAGAATATTATAATACTAGTCCATATACACATTATCTAGGGAATCAAGCTTTCCAAGATAATGATGCTGTGATGAGTGCAAGTTATGTCCATTGGACTCAAGACCAAAGAGTGCCTAACTCCTCGATATCATCGTCACATTCCTCGGGGAATTTCACTACTGGTGCTGGTCCATGTGAAGAAAGTTGTGACAATTCATCTTATCTTTCACAAACTATGACTCCAACAGATGAATATTCAGTACAATCACAAAATAACACAAACAACAACTACAATAACGATCTTCTCGTGTCTCCAAAAGATTTCATCAACCATCCTCCATCTCCATTGAGTATTATTACACCAAAATATGAATCCTCTTCTTCTTCTTCAATGATGATGAGACAAAAGGATATGTATTCTGTATGGTCGAAAGATGTTTGTGAAGCTTTTATCGAATCTCTTGAGATTATTCCAAGAGACCATTTCTGTCGTATCAAATTGTTGAACAAAGTATATGGTAGAAATGAATTGATATCGATGTATATCGAATACAAAACGTACAAGAAAAGGCAAGTGAAACAGGTTTCCTCGCATTTACAAGTAACAAAGAGAAGATTAATGAAAAAAATTAAAAGTTTAAGTGGTAGTATAGTGAAAGTCAATCCAAACGACCTTAAATTATTGAAATTAATAGATAAAGGTATTGAAAAAACTGATGAAAACATGACCTTTTTCCGTAACACTTTTGCTCCTATTGTTAGAGAATTAGATAGCAGAAAAAATAGTGCTTGATATTTCAGTATATAACAGATATATTTAAGAAGGATAAATATATAATTGTGAGAACATTTTAACTGTGTATGAGCATATATATTATCTTCTAATACATGCCTACAAGAGATAGTAGCTAGGTAGTACTGCTCTCACTTCTATTACATCCCCTGTTTTTAAATCTCTCTCTCTCTCTCTCTCTCTCT